>JABCKT010000208.1:0-31966 GCA_018858115.1 Tephrocybe rancida
CGGCGGGCATGCCGACCCTGATCACCGCTATGGACGAGTATCTAACGGGTTTAGAAGGTGAGGTCATGGGGAAAGTGCAGAAGCTGGAGGAAGTGGGGTGGGAGAAGTATGAGGTTAAACGGGCTTGAAGGGGCAGTTGGCGGCGTTCTACGTCGAACGCTCTCTTGTTTCGGGCCCAGCTGTCCAGGTGATTAGGGTGTAGCTTGTTTCCTTGATGTCATTTTTCCGACGAACTTTCATTGTTGCAGGTGGTCTTTCTGTCAACGATCGATGTGGGGTGGTAGGGTATGTCGACGGCCCGGGAATCTGTCCTTTTGCATCGCTTTCAGTTGTTCAAATGTCACCACCGATGAGGCAATTCGGGGCAATCCAGTGTCCATGAAGCGAAATCCGCGGTTAGTGAGGGTGTTGCGAAAGAATCCGATTGAGTGAGGAATAGCCTTCTGCTACCGCTAAAATGCTTCCACCTCAGAGTCAATCAAACTCGGTACGGTTTGTCTCTCTCCAAAACGACGCGACAGTCCAAAATTCTTCAAGCTTTTAAGGACGGGTCAGAAGGAGCGACTGTCACGTGATATCCCAGCGTGTTTGGACGCGACTCGGACCTGATGGAACCAAAATCTGAACTGTCGTCATGTATCCCTCTTCATCACGTCTGTTTCAACAGTCGCCCCAATAGCCCTTCGTCCCTGCGGGTTAGACGTGTAGTCGACCGGTGGACCGGACGGACCGCTAGAATTTCTCCAGAAACCCGCCCCAACGGCCTTACCTCATACTGATTCATTGGCGCTCCTCGTCTAACGTTTGTATTTGCTTTCAACAGTGGGCCGGGCGGCAAAACGGACCGCTCATTTGCTCGTTGCGCCAGCGCTCCACTCCTCGTCAATCTAGGCGGCTTTCTCTTGGCTTCAAGTTCGTGCAAGACGACTGGGGCGACCATCCGACTGTTGTCCGAAATAGAGCCAATGCAGTATATAAATGCTCTCAAAATGCATTGGTATATTCCAGAAACTTATCCATAGTTGTTTCCTACGCCATGAAGTTCATCTACTCTATTCTCGTTATCGCCACTGTCGCCTTCGTACGCCAAATATTCAACTTTCTTCACGTTCGGAACAGCTGATTTTGCCATTTAGGCCGCACCTTCTGAGCTCGTCAAGAGGGCCAGTGTCAGCGATGTTGCCACAATCGGATATGCTTCCCTTAACGGAGGGTGACTATATTTCCTCATCTATTTACCTTTCTATAGCTCACTATTTTTACAATACAGAACAACCGGAGGATCTGGAGGAACCACCACCACGGTCACAACTCTTGCTGCCTTGACGGCTGCTGTCACCGGAGACGCCAAGAAGATCGTCATCATTTCTGGTTCGTGGGCTATCTTTGACTTCGAGACCTTTATTCACGATGTTCTGCAGGAACGATCACTGGCAACACCGTCGTCAAAGTCGGTGCTAACACCTCAGTCATTGGCGCAAAGGGATCCGGTGTGTTAATACATTTTTGACTTCCTCTGCGACTGCTGAGACTTTTGCCAGCCCTCAATGGCGTCGGTCTTCGCGTCATTGACGTGTCGAACGTTATCATCCGCAATGTCAAGATTTCCAAGGTATTGGCTGAGGCTGGTGACGCTATCGGCGTCCAGGCTGCCCACCAGGTGTGGCTCGACCATCTCGATCTCTCCAGCGATCGCGACCACGACAAGGACTAGTTCGTCAACTTTCGCAACCGTAATCTACCGCATACTCATTGTTTCACAGCTACGATGGTCTCCTCGACTTGACCCACGGTGTCACTGGTATCACCGTCACCAACAGCAAGCTCTACGATCACTGGAAGGCTTCGCTCGTTGGCCACTCCGACAGCAACGGCTCTGAGGACACCCCCATCACCGTTACCTACGCCAACAACTACTGGACCAACCTCAACTCCCGTACTCCCTCCTTCCGTTTCGGCCACGGTCACATCTACAACAATGTCTTCGATAACAACAGCGACGGTATCAACACCCGTGATGGTGCCCAACTCCTCGTTGAGAACAACGTCTGGACTGGTACGAATTCGCTCTCATCTCACTGGTTATAAAAGTCATGACGATGCCCTTACTTCTTAGGCACCACCAAGCCTCTCTACGCTACTGATGAGGGCTTCGCCGTCGCTAATGGCAATGACTTCGGTGGGGCGTCCAACACTGCCCCCGTCGGCACGTTCACCAAGGCTCCCTACTCTTACACCTTGATTGCCACTTCCAGCGTCAGGTCCTCGGTCGTCGCCGGTGCCGGACAGACCTTGACCTTCTAAGAGGATCTTTTAGTAGCCTCTAGTCGGTATATAGTACCCGACTGTCAAGTCCTTCCGTACCAAAATATCCACTCTGATGCCTTTTACTCTCTTTGTCCGTCCCGCGTGAAGACAATCAATCATCACAGAAGTGAGGAGTATTACTTGGCAGGGATCTTGGATTAAGCATTTTCTTTCACTTTGTAGGGATGAGTAAGGGGGAAGGTGATAATTAGAGTGAAGGCTTGCGAGGAAACATGGATTGAGGGACCAGTAATACTGAGGGAAAGAAACGATGTAGTTAAAGTCCGTGTAGCCCGTGCATGTTGAACACAATTCGGAGGCTCATTGGAAGACAGTCGATGCACAGACAATTAGCTATGCAAACACTCCCCTCAATTGAAACAGGAAACTTGTTGAAAGAGGTCACGGTTGAAGCCTAGACAAACCCAAGACAAACCCCATTCTATAGAATCTATATTTAGACCTAATATCAAATTTCCATTGTGGTAGTTGCCACGTGTTAGTATCTCCTAGACAGACTCATACGTCGTCGTCGTACCTCGAATCGAACTTCGATATTCGGGAAACCGACTGTCCGTGCGAGATTCACTGGCTACACGAAACAAGTAAAGCTTTCCTTATTTCATCCGAATGGAACGCGCAAGAATCTGCCCACCACCCCACCAGCGAAGTCTAGGGAAGGTTATCGGCGGAGAAGCCCCGGAAACTTGCATTCAGTAAGATCTCCACCACTGCCCTTGCTACTGACACTCTTTGACAACAGTGATTCCCGATAGGGGCTACGAATGGCGTCACGGTTGGCGCCTACAGTGTCCAACATCATGCCCTGTGGTGGTAGTGTCTTGGGGACCTTAGACCGAACCTGATGCATCCTGACAGACCATATATCATGTAAGGAAAGCTATATATCCGACTTAGCGCCTGACGATGTAATAACCACCATTTTGCATGGTATTGAGCCTATGAGGTCAAAAACATGCGCAAACTTTGACTGAAAGGCCGAGGGGTTGTGGCGCAGCTAACGGGCCTTGTCCTGTAACACCCAGGTCACGATATTATCAAATGAGCCCCCTCCAGCTCTCCCTGTACTACACTACACAGCCTGCGGACTCGTACATTTGCGCAGCCCTCACCAGCGGTAAACAAATCACATGTCTGCACACTCCACCTTCTTCGATCTGTCAACTTCCAACTCCATCTCCGAGAAAATGACGATCCTTCAGTTCCCGTATCACCTGTTGTATCCATCTCAATTGTTGTACCTTTGTACCAACGCCTCTCGATCCGCTGATGAGACCATTCGGGGACAGCAGTTGCATCATACCCACCATGTGCAAGTCTCGAGGTTATTTTTATCGAATAGCGCTCACAGTCTGGTACTACAGCCGTCTCCTTAAGGGATTCTCTCGTCTTCCCTGTCTATACTTGACCTGAGTTGTGCGGGAAGAGTATGCCATCTGCGGACCGCCAAACTCGAAGTCTTGATTCTTGCCCGACAGAATCACAATGTCTCGAGACGAGTACCGTGGACAGGCGTGTCCGTGCTCAAGGCGCACATATTATACGCTGCGACACACTACTGGGCTTCTTAATGCACGCCAAGAAAATGTAGGGAAATAAACTTCACAAAAATCGCCCTATCATCACCTATCCTTACCAGCCTAGCGTGGCCCAACGTTAATTGAATGCTTGGCCCGCGCGGAACCGACGGACCGCTTATGATATTACCATCTTCTTTCATTCTTTCAACTTTTATGTCAACAATGAATCATGATCATGACCTGTGTCGAGTTCTCCTGCTCAGCGACCGAACAATTTCGCCGTATACATGGAATCCTGGCCCGCGCGGACTCTCGCGGACCGCCTGTGCAGGACGGGCACTTTTGGCTCTTGCACAGGTGGGGATTATGGGCTTCAGATTCTCCATTCGGTGGTGCTCGCGCGACTATAAATGAAGAACGAAGGAAGGCTCATAGGCCTAACAGTCTCTCGAATTTTAAATACCACACCAGACTAACATGAAGTGGCTTTCGACTCTCATCGCCTTTGTCGCCATCCAGGCCTCATTCGTACGTCCTGGTCATGCCTGTACCACTTCCCCAAACTGACGTGTCTTCTTAGGCCTCTGTCCTCGAAAAACGTGCGGCAGTCGGTGATGTAGCGACTGTTGGATACGCGACTCTCAACGGAGGGTGAGTATCTTAAGTTGCCTGCTCAACTATGCCATGCTGAGTGCATCTAGAACGTCCGGCGGCTCCGGCGGCACTGTCACCACCGTCACCACTTTGGCTGCCCTCACCTCTGCTGTGACAGGTACCGCAAAGAAGATTGTCATCATCTCCGGTAAGTGTTTCCTGAGAGGTCAATGCCCATAGATACTGACTGTTTAAAGGGACAATCACTGGCGACACTGTCGTCAAAGTTGGCTCGAACACGTCAGTCCTTGGCGCAAAAGGATCTTGTGAGCATTTCGAAGATGTCGGAAATAGGAACGCTTCGGACTCACCGAGCTCGCAGCGCTTGTCGGAGTCGGACTCCGTGTTCTGGACGAGAGCAACGTGATCATCCGCAATGTCAAGATCTCCAAGGTTCTGGCTTCAGCTGGTGACGCTATTGGCGTCCAGGCCTCCCACCAGGTGTGGCTCGACCATCTTGATCTCTCCAGCGACCGCGACCACGACAAAGATTTGTAAGCTAACTCTCACCTTCATTCCGTCAAGACTAGTCTGACAGTTTTTCAACAGCTACGATGGCCTCCTCGACTTGACCCACGGTGTTACTGGCATTACCGTGACCAACAGCAAGCTCTACACCCACTGGAAGGCTTCTCTCGTCGGCCACTCCGACAGCAACGGCGCTGAGGACACCCCGATCACTGTTACTTATGCCGGCAACAACTGGTTCAACCTCAACTCGCGCACTCCCTCGTTCCGCTTCGGCCATGGCCACATCTTCAACAACATCTTCGACAACAACAACGACGGAATCAACACTCGTGATGGTATGTTTCTCTCTCTCGTTGTTCGAACTCATGGCTCATGTTGAACAGGTGCCCAACTCCTCGTTGAGAACAACGTCTGGACAGGTACTGGTCCTTCCACACTCCATTTCGTATCAAACGCCTGACTACCCCTGTCTTAGGAACCAACCAGCCTTTGTATGCCACCGATGCGGGCTTCGCTGTTGCAACTGGAAACGACTTCGGAGGCGCCTCGAACACCGCCCCCGTCGGCACTTTCACCAAGGCGCCCTACAGTTACACCCTTCTCGCCACATCCTCCGTCCGTGCTTCGGTCACAGCTAACGCGGGGCAGACCTTGACGTTCTGAGCGCTCCCCACTACCCCAAAGAATAAGTAGTAACCCACATGTATCTATTACTTGTTGAGGCTATGTCATGATACGGCGATCTTTGATGACGACTTTCCTTCTCTCGGAGTGTTATCCCTTCCGTCGGTCAGTGAACTTTCAAACATTGGTTTGAGTCAGAGCCCCTTGTTGTGCTGGGCAATTTCTGAGGCCGAATTTAGCAAGTGTTCAGACGCTTTGTGTGTGTGTGCAGTGTGTATAAATTTATAGCCGACGCTTTTCCAGAGATTCCATGTTCTTTAGAAGGCACCGTCTTTCCACCACGCCTCTGCAGCTTACACAATGCTCGCAGAAGCCATAAAAGACAGTCCTCGCGATGGATGTCCTCTCATCACGACAGCCAAGCGTTATTGGCTCCCAGAGCTCACGGCCAACGCCGATGATCCTGACGCACTGACCCTCGTGCTCTTACACTCAACCAGCTTCCACAAGGAGACGTGGGAGCCTTCACTGGAAAAACTGCTCACTCTTTCAGCTCAGCCGGGGAGCAATGTCAAGATACGGGAGGCTTGGGCACTGGACTGTCCAAATCATGGCGAAGCAGGTCACTTGAATGAACCGTTGTTGAATGAGCCAGCATTTCGCAACAATTGTATGTTAGTCTCTTCTGTGATATTAACAACTGGCTGACAACTTTCTCGTTCAGTTACTTGCGAGAAATATGCCATTGCAGCCCATCGATTCCTCTCTGATGCGCCATACCACAATGCAGGGATCGACTTTCGGACCAGGAACCTCGTGGGGATAGGACACTCGCTTGGAGGAAATGCAATGTGCGTGGCTGCGTTTTAAAACCGAATCCTGTACCTAACACGAACACCAGGTTGATCCTCCAGCATCTCGATCCTCGGGTTCAATTCAAGTCGCTCATCATCGTGGAGCCCCTGATCAGCCCAGCGGGCCCGACACATCTCAACAAGCTACGCTCAATACTGGTGCACGGAGCCCACGAACGACGAGATGTATGGCCTGATCGTGAGCATGCCAAGGTTGCGATGAAGAGGCGTGTGCGGACGGCCAAGTGGGACCCTAGGATCACGGAGCTCTTCGTCCAGCATGCAATTGTGCCGCACCCAAGCTCGTATGAGAAGGAGACGCCGTATCTTGGAGTTACGTTGGCATGCACACGCGACCAGGAAGCCGTGAGTAGGAACCAATATGTTCAAGAATGAACTAAGGCAAAACGTATTGTTGCAGGCTATGTACCGCGATGCAGATGGGCCGACAAAACCTGTAGCAGACCTCAAGAAGGCGTGCGCGAACATGCCAGTCCATATGATATTAGCTGGCGTCAACGATTTTATGTTCGTTTGTCGCATTAATTTGGCCTTTTGCATGCTTACAATATGCACAGGCCAGCGCGTGTCCACCAGGCCATTCTCGATCCTCAATATGGGGGCGTGTACGCTTCCGTGCGGAAGGTCGAGGGTATTGGTCACTTGGTATGTCGTGCAGTGCGTTGTAGGCGTGTATACAAGTTGACATCACCGTTGCAGATTCCTCAGGAAGCTCCGGACCAGCTGGGTGCCATCATGTTCGAGGCTCTGTCTGGGAGCTCAGATACCACTGCCAAGCCCAAACTTTGACCATTCTCCCATACGTATGAAGTTCAGCCCGATCGCTCTTAATTATTTTCTTACCAACCCCGAATCACAACTACTAGCTCGGCAACCATACACACAATGCTGTTGAATAGACTGGTGACCGTCCCTCGAACATGAGTAAGCTCGATGTTGAGATGTTGAATACTCGGATCATATATATATCCCGTATGACGTCTACCCCACTGTATCACCTTTTGATCGTACTCCGTCTGTCTAACCAGACAACAAACACGCGATGTCCACCTTGTCTGTCTTCATATCTGGAGTGATTTCGCCGTGGGCGACAATACGATCCACGAGGCCCGAGATGCCCTGTTTTGCCAGAAGCTCGCTCGAAGAACACCTGATGGACATCGCCTCGCTAACAAGCGCTACCTGCTTGATACCCATCTGCTTCCGTCCCCGCTTCTCCAACTCGACATAGCACGCTCTCGCCCCCTTGTCTGTGACCAAGCTCCATCGTTCTTCGTGGGCAACTGCAGAATGTAGGAACGCGATCGCAAGCCTGTCGTTGTGTTGTGTTTCTAGTTTCGCTGCGCACGCAGTTCGGAGGCTTCAGGGGGCAAGCGACGAATGGGTTCGAAGACGTGATCGACGATCCCGTTGAATGTTAGTGCGATTCTGAGATCGCTCCTCCAGAGAGCAAAGTCCTCTCAGGATCGGTGCGGCTGATCTCGGTCCATAGGGAGCGGACACGCTGTTCCTCAACGATGGGATATGCCAAGTCGGTCGATAAAGAGTGAGATATGGAGGCTACCGTAGGGATCGGCAAGCTGTGTGCCGAATGATATGGCAAATTTCAGAAATGGGTGGATGAGGTTTGCTGCTCATACGATGCACGTCAGTAGGCGTACCCATATTTATACTAGTGAAAGGAACTCACTGCAGGTCAAGTCAACGTCGCTGATTATAGGAAGTTCAGACTTATGCTTAGATATCGCAAGGTGAGATAAATGAAAGCAGCTTGAATTACCTTTACATAGATCCAACGTAGATCCTCCAAGCACTTCAAGTAAGTAAGCACTGGCAGAAAAAAGTCGCTCTCAGGATCGGTGCGGCTGATCTTAGGGCCGGTCCATACTAGGAAGCGGACACGCTGTTCCCCAACAATGGGATATGCCAAGTCGGTCGATAAAGAGTGAGATATGGAGGCTACCGTAGGGATCGGCAAGCTGTATGCTGAATGATATGGCAAATTTCAGAAATGGGTGGATGAGGTTTGCTGCTCATACGATGCACGTCAGTAGGTGTACCCCGGCATATTTATACTAGTGATGAGGAAAGGAACTCACTGCAGTCATGATCAAGTCAACGTCACTGATTATAGGAAAATTCAGACCTATGCTTAGATACCGAAAGGCGAGATGAAAGCAGCTTTAATAACCCTTGCGTAGACCCAACGTAGACCCCCCAAGCACCCCAAGCAAGGACTGGCAGGAAAAACTAGACTATTATTAGCCACAATCATGAAATTGATAGATTAGATGCAATCAATTTCACCCATTGCCCGCAACTTGAACCATCATCTTCTTTTTCTTGTCGATTCTCCATATACGTACCGCAATACTCGGGTTGAAACATGAACACTTCACACGAAATTGGTGTCCTGAAAGGTGGCGTCACGTTCCGTTCTTCCGATCTCACTTCATCTAACTATCTAACTGGGCTATTGGAGATGCTATCAAGGAATTTGGTACAGAGAACGCGGATGGGAACTTCAGTATAGCATATGGTTTGCTATTCGATAAGACTGCAAATACATGTGAGGAATTTACAAGCATTTGATAATAAGATTTAATGGACCTCGTTTTGCACATTCAGTGGAGGCTTTGAACGGCACTCTGAGGGCGGCTAAACGACAGAAGAAGGTACGTTAGATTGTACATTTTTTTAATCTCAAATGCAATTAATGCCAGATTCGTGTGTCAGGTTGCATTCGACGCAGAACTTCTGATGATGCCCAAGGACAAGGATGTCCAGGTTGTGCTACTAGAGAAGTGAACAGCGAGGATAGATTTTACACGATCGTCTTTTCACAAATACTGTGATGCGCCACGATGGATTCACATCCCCGAATCTGCGCGCCAGAAACTCCTTGTCATTTACGTATTGGAACCAAAATATTACTCTTGACATGTGTCCACGATCCGATTGCGCGCGATTGACTTCGTACACGAAAATACAGCCGATTATACACACAACATACAGGCCTAATACTGAGTGAAAGTTACACGATTAATAAAATAGTGTGAGTGGGTATTGTGCGGAAAGCAGGGTTAAGTAGCTGAGATTGGCTGATGGATGAATCTATGGAAACATGGTCGTACAAGGATGTCCGATGTACAGTAATATCGATACAGAAACAGAAACGCTTCCGCTGAAGCCAAGAAAAGAAAGCCTGAAGAGAGAAGGAAGACGAAATTGACCAGAAGTTCAAGAACGAAATAAATTTGCCCGACAACCATGAATGACCACTCACTTCAGGGTGTACCCCGTAAGTTTCCCACTAATCATTCGCTGGCGAAGCTCCCCGACTTGACTTGGGCTAAGCTTCTCCAGGTCCGCGCAAGCCTTGGGGTGCACTCCCTGACAGTGTTCGATGAGTTCAGCCCACTTTGCGTCGGTGGGGAACGTCACAGTGGGCATCTTCTGCTCATCCTTGCCTTGCATCCTGAAAGAACGTGAGCACACTCACTAAGGGTTGGTAGAAGAGAAAGAAAGAACGTACCGACACATCCGACAGATCATCTTTGTTCCCCGCGTCTCGTACAGCAGATCCATATGGTTGATCCCGATCTTATTCATCTTCTTCGTCTCCTTGGGTTCCTTCGTTTCCGTCACCTCGCCCTCCTCCAGCTTAGGCCGGACCTTCGCGCGCTCTCCAGGTCCTAACCCCTCTTCGTACTCAACACGGTCACGCTTGCGATGCTGCTGCTGTTGCGGCAGGGACGAAAACAGGTGAGGCTGAGCCGCCGGGGCAGAGTGCGGGGGCGGGGGGTAGTGATATTGGAACTGATAATTGTATGCGGCCCACGATGAGGTTACCGGTGCGGGGGGAACATAGCGGTTCAGGTTCGGGGGCTGATACGGACTTGCCTGCCCCTGAGGTTGCGCAGGGGTCGAAACAGCGGAAGTTGAAGGCTGGGCAGGTTGGGGCAGGTGTGGCTTGGGCTGTGGTTGTCGAGAGGGCCCTACCTGCGGTTGCTGCGACTGTCGAAGAGGCCCTGCCTGCTGCTGCTGCTGCTGTGGTGCAGGAGGCGCCGACAATCGTTGCTGTTGCTGTCGAGGTGCTGCCTGCTGTTGTGGTGCGGGGGGTGCGGACGCGGGCGGGTGAGTAGACTGAGCTTGTTCTCGAGGAGGAAGAGTAGGGAGAGGTGGCGACGAATGGTATCCTGGTTGTGATTGGGGTGGTTGCGGCTGCTCCTCTATAGGTGAGGAAGATTGATCCTGCGAGTGGCGCCGTGGAGGGTCTGGCCTCTCGAGAGTCGCGATGTGCGGTATCAAGGCGGGAACGGGAATATTGAGACTAAGTGCTGGACGAGGCGCACCGCCAGGGGAGACAGGTCGTGAAGCAGGTCGTGAAGCAGGTCGTGAGGCGGGTCTGGAAGCAGGCCGCGAGCCCAGCGATGCCATGGGCGGCGTCGCCTGCGCTGGGTTGAGGTTCGGCACGCTTGGGTGTCGTGTTTTGTCTTTTGCCATCAGAGGCTGAGACGAGGGTCTCGATGGGACGGGAGTGGGCTCCTTCAACGGCTTCGATTCCATTACGGAAGCGGAGGTGGTATCATACGAGCTTGAAGCCATGGATGCGAGGGGTATTGGCGGTGAACTGCTCGAAGGTTGTTGGGCGGGAGACTGCGGCGAAACGAACTGGTGATGTGAGGATCGTGTGGTATCGTGAGGTCGTGCTGAGTTCGTATGCGTCGTGGGTTCGCGAGCGTCCACGTCCATGGCATCCTCCGCATAACCACTACTACTACGACGTTGATGGTGCTGAACATAATCGGACGGCACGGGATAGAACACGTCCTTCGGAGGAATGGAGGGCGTCAACGGGGAAAGTGGTTGATAGAAGGAAGACTGGAGTAGTGGCGAAGTCTTTGAGGAGGCAGAAGACCTGGTGTCACTTGAAACAGACATGCGGTGCGTGCGTGGTCGATCGAAGGGCATGGATGTCTGCTTGTGCGGAGCCCTGTCATACACAGGCGTAATGACCTTCTCCGTGTCGGACGCGACAAGGGTGCTGGCAGACTCGCTAGTCCCTCTTTTCACCTCGTTTGCCGTGGCGATCTATGAACGGTCAATCATGTGATGGTTTTTGTGAAGTAGGATATCACATACCATGTGTAGCTCCCTCCTCTCCTTCTCAAACACTGCCTTTTGCTCCCTTAATACCCGCTCGGATTCTGCACGCTGCTGTGAGAGCTGCTCCCCATACTGTGCCTTCATTTGGTCCAGCTGTCCATCAATATACTCCCTCGCTGCCTCTCGCGCGTGTTCGTGGTGTTCCCCCCTCCGTTCCACCGTCGCCTGCCTTAAATTCTCGTTCTCCGCCTTGAGCTGATCGCACTGATCCTTCAGCTTTTCCGACTCGCGGCGCACACCGCGCAACTCCACTCGCGCTCGGTCGACGTCCTGCTGCAACAACTTGTTCTCCTCGGACAGACGGGCACGTGCGGTACGCTCACGTTCGAGAGCATCTACGAGTTCTCGGTGCATCCGCGACATCTCGGTCTGGACGTTGGACACAGTTTGATACCACGCCTGTTCGTAGAGGGTCCGAATAGGTGCAAGCGCAGCTGCAGAGTTTTGAATGACAACAGGGTGAACATTTGCCTGCGTCGATGTAGGAGGGGCTGGTTGAAGGTCCAGTAAGGCTGAAGCAGCATGGGGTCCAGGAGGTAAATGATTTAGAGGGCGCGGTTGGGCTTGCGGTTGTGGGTGTGAACTTGACTTAGGAAAAGGTGGCTCTGGTGGTCCTATGGCTGGCGCAGACCTCGGCTGGGAATTCGGCCGAATGTCACGAAACGTTGTGTGATCAGAATGCCTTCGCCGGTTCCCCCTTTCATCGACATCCCCCTCCGGACACCGTGGTCGTTCAGAACCACTTCCACGGTGAGCCACAGGTGGTACGATTCTCCCTGAATGGTCATACAAGGCAAGATTTGACGGCATTCCCTACAAAGATCTCAGAAAAATCAAATTTGGGCGCTTATGAACGTACTCACTTGGATAGAAGGGTCAGAGCGCCTTGGCTCCTTTGGGAGAAGTTCCCGAGGTACTTGACGAGCTCGTTCGTCGAAGGCTGCTACCACAGAAGAAGGAAGGTTAACGCCTAGAGCCTAGTAATGTGTAAATGCAAAGGCCACCAGAAGCGAATAAAAAAGTTCCACGTACGGTTTGCCCGTCATTCGGATGATGGTGAGAGTCGCGTCGAACTCCGCTGTTCGGCTGCCCCATACTGTGCTCCAAAACTTGCCCACTCTCATTAGGTAAAGTAGTTCTCCAGCGATATTGCGAATCCGTCAATGACCTGTTTTTTGCTGAATCGCCGTTACCAGTATTGCTCATTCCAAGGCTCCGTCCCTAGAGTCGGCCAAACGAAATTTTCCTTAGCATGCAGTCTTTCAAGAAGAAGAAAACGCGTAAAGATATGGCGGTGGGGGCACGAGAAGAAATGGTCAAGGTTGCTTTGACTTGAGCCTTATATATGAACGCGCGATCGAATTTTTGGTTTGCAAGTCTTACGTGAGCAATCAGATGACTTCCAGTTTGTGCCTTGCTGAACGTTCTGAGCATGGACTTCAGGACACGCGGCAACCTCATTGCAGGACCCGTGCATCTGCAAAACTCCTAGGCGACGCTCAGCAAACAGCCCCACTCTTCTAGTGAATTCTCGGCCGGTGCCTGTTCGGAACACATTCTGATTGGTTGATGAAAGTATACCCTAATGAGAATTCAACTAAACCCAGGAGGACCACCTTTAGCTGAGAACGTTCCAAGAACGGTCTCAAAAAATAGATGCTGAGTTCTGAAAAATGGTAAGAAGCATCTACACGCATCCATGGTGGCGATTTACATTTTAAATTGTCCGTGATCGTGCCCGATGGGATTGATGGGTCTGATTATCTTTGGCATCTCCTGCCGTTTTCTGCTTTGTTCGTGGATCTGATCTGGAGAAATCGACGGGCCCGCACTAGGTCGCTATGGTACGCGATATTGGGTGCCCGGCTGGTGGGTGAGACTATGTTCGATCGAATGTGCGAGAAGCCAAGAACCTGGGATGTAATAGCAGGTAGTGGCGCATGAAAAGGACCCGAATAATGTGGCGATGGTCGCACGACCTGTCTTCCATTCGGACGTACTGCGCCCGTTCCAACATCCATGTCCATATTTGCATAAATGAGCGCCTCTGTATTCTTTGGGAGAAATCAGCCTCGAGGCATCAGCGACCACATGTCGACTTCGCAAGGGCTGACCCAAGGGGATAAGCCACAACTGAGCAGATATCCAAAGCAACACAAATCGCGGCTGAGCCCAAGACTTCGGCTCTAAAATTACCCCAAGAAGGCAATTTGAAGGGCGTATGGCTGCTCGATCGGTCGTTTGGGCAGCGAACACGAGAAGAGCCTGAATGTCCGCAGAGGTTCCGTCATAGGTTCCCGATTATCATTAGGCCAACTCATTTTGACGGTAGTGATCGTGATTTAGATGGGAGAGGTTTAAGAATACGCTTAAGCTTTATGATTCTTGAGGTCATTGTGTGAGTCGCAATCGGAGAAGCTTGAAGCCATCACGATCTGCCTTGCCCGCAAAGCACGTTCGTCTGGTTTTCACTTGGTCTGTACTAGCCGCACAACCGAGGCAATATGAGAGAACGATCGACACGATTTAGGGAGACTCCACCTTGATCCATATTCCGCAATTTTTCCGCCCGTAATGAAGTCCTTCCGTAAGTTTGCAGAAAGTTACATCAGTCGTATGCTGAACCACGAAAGGGATCTATGAGACCCCGAAGGACAAACAACCATTCGAAGGGCTTCCATCTAGCAATAGATGAAAGGGAAACCAATAAGACAAACTGTAATAGATCAGGTCCACAGCTACTTAGGGAACCCCTGCAGTCTGCTGCGGTGGGCCCAGGTAGACTTTCTAGAAGGGACAGGCCACAGCCACTGCTGGAGCAACCAGAAAGAGTTGTATTTGAATTCTAATGAATTCTGGCAAATGACTCGATGTGTGGGTGGAGAGGAGAGATAAAGGATTTAGGATCACGGGACGATCCGGTATTTTTGATCGGAGAATGCCGAGATGACATCTTATGCAGCCCAAACCTTATTGCGAACAGCTTGACTTTCTCTCAACAACTTGGGAATTGAGAATTCAATGGATTCGCCGTTCTGCAGCTGTCTAATTGAATACTTGTCTTCCAGTCTAAAGAACACGATCCTTCTTTCGTATATTCTACCCAGCCGCCATGAAGTTACATGATTAACACCGCTCAATTCTTGATCATGATCAGGCTCAACCAACCTGTTTATTGTCTCCTCGTCTCCTGGACTCTCCTCCATGGAGAGTTTTCTACAGTGCACTTCCTGGAATGGCATTTCTTTCTTCACATTCAGGCTCACCGCTTACCCTGGATAGTTTCGTTGTATTGTGGTTGTTATCATGCGTCATATCATGATTCCCGTGTAAAACGGGTGTGATTTGTGTCTTTCACCTCTAAGTAAGTAAAGTACATGCTGCTTTCATGATCGCTTGCGTCTCACACTGCTCTAAAGCTTCCGTCCTAATTCAACTGCTAATCCAGAGGTCAGTTTCAGTCGAGATTCAAAGTTTACTGTTTCCCTGATTTATATAGTTTCGACAACCTAAGAAGGGTGTTTCGGGAGATGACGGACCTTTACTAAGGCTTACTCAATGTGTCCCCTTTACCGGCCACTACTCAGGTCCTCATCGGTCAAGTTGGGAGAAAGCCTGCGAAGCAACGTTCCGGAACACTTACTTTCGTTTGCTATTAGCATCTGTATCTGTTTCCCTGACGCTCCCACTTCCTTCCAACCGCCGCGTAAGTTTGCGCTGCCAGTCTTTGCAATTGAACACTTGACGTGTACGATACACATATCACAGCCTTCAGGGCTTTTATCACGATGTTGAATGAAAGAATGGTACTGATTGGAGCAAGCTTGGAGCACTGGATTTTCCACTTATGGCCCCTAACACGATGAATACGGATCATACTTTGTAGGACACTACTGTCATGTTGCGGCCTTGTGCGGAACGGAGTCACTGCCATTCCCAGTACCTACCAACGAGTAGTAGCGGGCAACGAATGAAGTCGTCTCTACAATTCCACGCCCTCTACAGGAAGAGTGTCGATCATTTGCGTGATAAGAGGGACTACCCAGACAATGCTTAAGCTATGCTTGCTCTCCCCCTTTTCTTCAAGATAAGATTCGAGATCGAAATGATCTACACAAGATGTCAAACCATTATGTAGGGGCGACATTAGGTAATCACTCACATTGTCGCCCCAACTTTCGTTCTCTGTCGAAACTTGGTCCAAGACCACACCCATACGGCCGAATTCACTGAGAATTTGACCACGACCTGCTTCGTATAACTGCAGAACGAATTCTATAGCTCAACAACCTCCGCTGTAGCGAACGGGCAGGGTTGAAAACGTGAGTTGTCGAGTTATTATTCATTTCGTCCACCTCGATCTCTTATGCTGACTTTGCCACAGGAAATTACAGAGCGAACTTTCTTGAAGTCTCCTCAGACTATAAACACCGCGATCGCGCAAGTTGGAATACCTGAGAAGTGAGGCGGAAGCTGCGAGGGTGAGTCGCTCATTTGCAGCGGCCATCTCACATTCCGTGCTTAATTTTTGTAAAGATCTTCAGGAATACTCCTTTAGGAGCGTGTTGACTTTGTATATGAGTTTAAACTTTGGCCAGGGGCTTCCCATTGGCTTGCGGGCGATATCGAATCCTGTAAGTTGACCATTATTTTATGGCTTGAGATTCAACTTACGACTTGTAATCGCCCAGAGTTCATCAATTGAACATTTCAAATAGTTGAAGACCGATGGAACAGCAAACACCGAGTGGTATCGATACGGGTCGCCCACCACCCGTGCAGAACCTTCGATCGAGGTTCGAACAACTTGCCCTGGACACTCCCAAACCACGTCCAAGACGCAGCGCTGAGAGTCAAATCGACCTTCTGGACTCGACTCCTCCAAGCCCACGGACAAGAGCTACATCCAGTACGTCTTCGAACGGGACGGCCCCTTTCGACGCGCCTGTTCTTCGACCATCCTCCTCTTCGTCCGATCTTAAAGTTGGGGCGAAGCGGCCTCCTCCACCACCGCCACCCTCTCGCACTTCCAAAACCCTGTCTAGCTCTCCTACTCCACCAGACTTAGCATCGGCGTTGCTTCGCCCAGTCCCTGCACCACCTGCAGTTCACAGAAGTCCACGTCAGCCTTCTTCAGGTAGTCCCCAGGTATCTCACGAAGTACTTCCGCAGTCTGCGCTAAGAAACAAATTGTAAGCCAGACTCGAGAAGACTTTCGCTGACGCTAATTAATCATCGCTTGTAGTGCAACTGTACCGCCTGCGTCTCCTCGTCAACATGCTTCATCGCTATACCCCTCTGATACCAACGGAAAACCACTCATTCCTCGTCGACATGCAAAATCGGATTCATCATTTCTTAAACCCCCACAAACACATAGCCCGGATAACATGACAGACATGAACGTGCGGACAGTTAGCCCCTTATCTGATGACGACAATGGTGAAGCCACACCCTTTGCCCCACCTACCCACCCTTCGAGGCGAAAACAGCTACATCATCACCAACCATCCAGCGAATCCAGCATGGCGAGCAGCGAGAGCGACCTTAGCGTCTCTTCGAAGTCTTCACACCCTTCCTCCCGATTCCGGTCAGACGTTTCTCTGACCACTTCTCCGAATACCTCTCCTACACCTCCACCTCTACCGAACCGACGACATGCCTTAGGGTCCTCAGATGAAGCCACCAACACATCTCCCCGCCTTCCTTCTCGCCCTCATGTTGCAATCCCAGTACACCTCAATTCAACAGACTCTCCTACTGCGTCACCAACCTCTACCACCGATCGGAAGGCACTGGGTTCAGGAAAGCTTCCGCCACCTCCCACACGGACAATTGCTCCAGGCGATAAGTTACCAGCTCCACGACGTCCGCCCACACCAGATTACTCAGATGAGGACTCGGGCGAGGAGGACGACGTCGTTGTCAACCCACTCCCAGATCGTTCGCGGACGTCGCGACGTCCGCCTGTGATGTCCTTTCAATATGCCAATGTAGCACCGAACATCCACGTCCACGCAAGTGCATCTGTTTTAGTAGCAGGTACCACTGCAGTCGTGGCTCATGCACATCACATCAATATCTACAACCTTTCCGTGTCGGACATCCCTACTCTCAGCCTCGAGATGAAGACTATCGCCTCGAAGGAGTACAAGGTGCTCTGCATGGAGTTCCGGCCTTTGGCCACGAAGACGGATAGAGGTTTCTTGCTGTGGCTTGGCACCAAAGAGGGGCATCTGCTCGAGCTGGATACCAGGACGGGTATGATCCTTGCGACAAAGTACTCAGCGCACCCTCACCCCATTACTCACATATTTCGATACGGCCGCGCAATGGTGACCCTCGACGACTCGGGCAAAGGGCTCATCTGGACGCCTGATCCCAGTGGGGCGGACATTTCCCTAAATACCACTACGCCCCGCGTCGTGCGTGTTGCCGAGCACGCGTCTTTCGTGAAGATCATCGGCGGGCGGCTTTGGTCTGCAGTGCGAAGCGACACGCAGTATCTCCCGGGCACGCCGCTCAAAATTCCTGTGTTGCGTGTGTATGACATCTTCAAGCCTGGGAACCCGAGCCGCGTGATAGCACCCTCAGAACATGTGGGTGCAGTGACAGGCGCGACGCTAGTGCCAGGGCTTCCGGGGCTGGTGTACGTGGGGCATGAGGCGGGCGCGGTGTCGATGTGGTCGCTCGACGCTGAGGACGGGTACCCGCAGTGCGTGGAGGTGATGAAGATCTCGAATTCAGATGTGATTTGCGTAGAGGGCGTGAACAACAGGCTGTGGGCGGGCGAGCGGGGGGGCATGATATCGGCGTATGATGTGTCGCAGAAGCCGTGGGTTGTCACTAACTCATGGCTGGCGCATCCTGGCCTTACAGTGACGAAGATAGCGGTGGACCATTATGGGATCGATAAGATTGGTCGTCTTTGTGTCGTCAGTGTTGGAAGGGACGAGCAGCTGAGGCTTTGGGATGGCCTTCTAGGGTTGGATTGGGTCGGTAAGTTATGATCTCTTGTTGATTGAATTATTGTCACTAAGGTGTATCTTCGGCCTGCAGACGAGGAACTCTTGAAGTACGAGCACACTTTCACCAAGACCCGGCCTCTGAAATTACTGGTCGTATCCTGGAATTGTGACGCTGCGCGCCCAGAATCGCTCACTGGCGAGCCTGCGAACGTCAACTTTCTCTTCGATGCTCTGCATAGCGTTGACTCGCCCGATATCGTGTCGTTCGGTTTTCAAGAGGTTATCGACCTCGAAAGCCGCAAGATGGCCGCTAAGAGTCTGCTCGTATCGAAGGACAAGAATGAGGACGGGCTATCGGAGAGGGTCACGGGCGCCTACAGACGGTGGAACGACCGGCTCATTATTGCCATGCGGCAAGCTATGCCCCCGGATGTGACCTACTCCGTCATACACACGCACTCTCTCATTGGGCTGTTCAGTTGCGTCTTCATCAAAAATTCCGAGCGCGAGCGGGGTACCATTAGGGATGTGTCCATCACGCATGTCAAGAGGGGCATGGGGGGGAGGTATGGCAATAAGGTCTGTTCATTGATGCTGCTACCGAGTCACGCAACTGAATATACAACGTTCTGTAGGGTGGTATCATCTCACGATTCGTGCTGGACGACTCGTCGATCTGTTTAATCAACTGTCATCTTGCGGCGGGACAGAATGCTGTACGCCAGCGCAACGCCGACGTGACTGCGATATTGGAGGGGCGGGCCCTGTTCCCCGAGACCCACTTCCCTTTCGCATATGTTGGTGGAGGGGATGGGTCAATGGTTTTGGATCATGAGATTGTCGTAGTACGTTATCATCCTTAAGACTTGTGGCCCCCTGCTGACCGTGATCTGACCCCAGGTCAACGGTGATATGAATTACCGCATCGACCACCGCCGCGATGCTGTTATATCAGCCATTCGCGCCAAGGACTACTCAGCCCTTTTAGTTCACGACCAACTCAATCGCGAGATCAAGTTCAACCGCGCCTGCCGCTTCCGGGGCTTCTCAGAAGGCCCCCTCAACTTTGCGCCGACCTACAAGTATGACCCAGGCACTAATGACTACGATACGTCGGAGAAGCGCCGGTCGCCTGCATGGTGTGATCGCGTCCTGTGGCGTTCGCGGGTAACGTCCCGAGTCTCACAGCTGCATTATCGGCGGTATGAGGTGGACGTTTCTGACCATCGGCCGATATCTGCTGCTTTCACTGTTACTGTCAAGAGCCTCAAGCATGAGGCGCGGCAGAAAGTGAAAGCGGCTGTACAAGCTGGATGGGTGGATGAGCAGAATCGCCTCTTGCTGGAGGCGAAGAAGTTTTATGTCAAGCAGTCCTTGATATGAAGAGGATCCCCTGAGGCTGGATAAATCAAGTTTTGTAAATCAGCATTTGTAAATCATGGCATGGACTTTCGACACCTTTTCCGTTTACTCGATTCGTACATATAGCATCTCTGTATCCCCAGCATCTTATTATGTAGTGCAATAGAGTACGATACCTTCAAGGAATAATAACACTGCCTTTATAATCCATCTGCAGGCTCATTTGCACCTTCAGTTGGCCCTTTTCCTCAGGTCGTTTGAAGAGCATTTGCAAATCATGGCATGGGCTTTCGTGCGTCGTTGGGGTCAAGTTGGGGTACGTCAACGGCCCGGGCATCTGTCCCTTTGTATCGCTTTCAATTGTTCGAATGTCATCACCGATGAGGCAATCCGGGGCAATCCAGCGTCTATGAAACGAAATCCGCGATTACTGTTACAAGTGCCAAGGGTATTATGATCGTTCAGGTTGCGTTCAGGTGAAAGTATCCGACTAAGTGAAGGCCAACCAGCCCTCTGCTCCCGCCAAAATGCTTTCTTAAGGACTTTTTTCTCTCTCCACACCAATAAACGACGCGAAAATCAAACTAAGTGACAACATTCTGCTGGCAGGCGAGGTAGGTGCACCACTGCATCTGCAGACTTCACGTGACAAGTTTGGACGCGACTCTTGACGTCGGCCCTGACTCCTCGGACGACCAGAACCATCACGAGAACAGTCGACGGATCCCTCTTCACCATGTACACTGTACAGCAGCCCCACTACCCTTTGTCTCGCGGGGTGGACGTGTATTTGACCGGTGGGCCGGGCGGACCGCATATATAACTTTTACAGATTTTTGCTCGAATGGCCTCATCCTGATCGTCGTTGTCTAAGGTGTAAGCCTTTGCTTTCACTGGTGGGCCGGGCGGCCAAACGGACCGTCGATTTACTCGCTGCATAGCGCTCCGTCAAGTTTGTGCGAGACAACTAGGTCGACCATCCGACTCTTGTCCGAAATACAGCCCAAGGACTATATAAATGCTATTGAAATGCAGTGGTAGAATCCAGAAACTCATACACTGTTATTCTCTACGCCATGAAGTTCATCTACTCTCTTCTCATTATCGCTACTGTCGCCTTCGTAAGCGAAATATTCGACTTCCTTCATGGTTAAAACAGCTGACTTTGCGATTTAGGCTGCACCTTCTGAGCTCGTCAAGAGGGCCAGTGTTAGCGATGTTGCCACAATTGGATATGCTTCCCTTAACGGAGGGTAACTACATTCCCTCATATCTGTTTACCTTTTTAGAACTCACTGTTTTTGCGATACAGAACAACCGGAGGATCTGGAGGAACCACCACCACGGTCACAACTCTTGCTGCCTTAACGGCTGCCGTCACCGGAGACGCCAAGAAGATCGTCATCATTTCTGGTTCGTGGGCTATCTTTGACTTCCAGACCTTTATTCACAATGTTCTACAGGAACGATCACTGGCAACACCGTCGTCAAAGTCGGTGCCAACACCTCAGTCATTGGCGCAAAGGGATCCGGTGTGTTAATACATTTTTGACTTCCTCTGCGACTGCTGATACTTTTTCTAGCCCTCAATGGCGTCGGTCTTCGTGTCATTGACGTGTCGAACGTTATCATCCGCAATGTCAAGATTTCCAAGGTTCTGGCTGAGGCTGGTGACGCTATCGGCGTCCAGGCTGCCCACCAGGTGTGGCTCGACCATCTCGATCTCTCCAGCGATCGCGACCACGACAAGGACTAGTTCGTCAACTTTCGCAACCGTAATCTACCGCATACTCATTGTTTCACAGCTACGATGGTCTCCTCGACTTGACCCACGGTGTCACTGGTATCACCGTCACCAACAGCAAGCTCTACGATCACTGGAAGGCTTCTCTCGTCGGCCACTCCGACAGCAACGGCGCTGAAGATACCCCCATCACCGTCACCTACGCCAACAACTACTGGACCAACCTCAACTCTCGTACTCCCTCCTTCCGTTTCGGCCACGGTCATATCTACAACAATGTCTTCGATAACAATAGTGACGGTATTAACACCCGTGATGGTGCCCAACTCCTTGTTGAGAACAACGTCTGGACTGGTACGAATTCGCTCTTATCTCACTGGTTATAAAAGTCATAACGATGCCCTTACTTCTTAGGCACCACCAAGCCTCTCTACGCTACTGATGAGGGCTTCGCTGTCGCCAATGGCAATGACTTCGGTGGCGCGTCCAACACTGCCCCCGTTGGCACCTTCACCAAGGCTCCCTACTCTTACACCTTGATTGCCACTTCTAGCGTCAGGTCCTCGGTCGTCGCCGGTGCCGGACAGACCTTGACCTTCTAAGAGGATCTCACATAGCCTCTAATTAGTGTATAGTACCTAGCTGTCAAGTCTATACCAAAATCCTCATTCTGATGCATTTTTACTCTCCTTGCCCGCCCCGCCCTAAGATCTCAGATCATTACCACACAGATCGAGAAGTATCCCTCAGCATGGGATCCAGAACTACTAGTCCTAGTAGTTGGCCGGGTGGAGACTCGGAAGTTCCATAACTGAATGTTCGCATCTAGGATTTTCATTGCGTTGATGTCCTGGTGAGTCTGTCTCCTGCCAGGTGGATTCGTGAGGTTATACGTTTGACTGGGAACAGGTCAACGAGTGCAAAGTTCAAACCCGCCAGCGCCTGTGGAGGAGGGGGGTTCCGTGCACTGGCCCAATTCACAACGCTATTCCGGGGATTATGCCACTGGCGTAGTCGGTGTGCGATTGTCGCTAATGATTCATGCGCAGGCCCGCACGCCGCAGCCGCCCAGTAAGCACCATATGCAGACCCATGTATGCTTTGAGGTACATACTCGGCATACAACGCAAGTGAGTCAATGTTTTGCACCTATATGCGTACTGAATCTGATGTTATGCTGTTCTGCAGTAAGGCGAGGGGTTATGTCCTTAATTATCATAGTTGTGTCCTGTGGTATGAGATTGAACAAACATCCAAGATCGAGGAGGTGTGCGCCATACAGAATGCTAGTCGAAACTTGCGCAGAGGACATGAGCAGGTCCGTACGCGAAGGGCGTCCCCCACGAAAAATAAAGCTGTTGGTGAACGTTCTTTTAAGTGCGTGCAATACCAGACATTGACAATACCAGAGCGTATCAGTTTTAGGAATGAGCGAGGATGAAGGAAGTATTTACGTTTCCGTCACGTGTGGTGGTTGTCAACGCTTTATCAACGTTTTCAACTTTGTCCTTTGCATTCTTTCTCAATCTGCATCGATTGATCCTTCAACGTCAAGATTTTTCACGACTGCACAGGTCCCCATGGCGGGCGCTGAGATTGAAGAAATTTTGAATCAAGCGAAGCAACAGATTGAGGCAATCGGTGAGAACGAGAGAATGGCATCTTCTGTTAAGAGAAGAAAGCTGAAATTCTGCTTTAGAACGAAGTCCGTACCTGATAGCTGTACCGGAAATTTAAGTTTCAAATCGATGCTTTATTAGTTCCCCGGCTACCTGTTGCTGCGATCAGCCATCTTCAAAGTGAAGTCAACTCCTGTATCAATGATGTACTTGAAGCAAATGTATGTTGTATATCGCCTTGTGGACGGCGCATCCAAAGGCACTGACGTCTTTTGTACTATACATGTAGTGCTTATCCCTCGAGATTCCTGAACTGATACAACTCCAGAATGCTTTCCAACGCACAAACCATCGTATCACGGCCTCACAACGCTCAGTTCTCGATTCTGTGCTCCGTGAGGTCCAGAATACCATCCATGGTATAGAGCGCAACATGATCCGAATGCAGCTTGATCTCAACAACCTCCTCGGTCGAATGGCTGATGCCAGAGATATGCACTCTGCAATGCAGCACAGGGCCAACTTAACCAACGCAATTTTAGCGCCTGTCCGCCTTTTACCTGCAGATGTTCTGGTTCGAATCTTCAAACATACATTACACGACATTCCAGATCCTTCCACGTTTCTCCTTGGAGTCAGCAATGTATGCCACGCGTGGCGCGAAGCCGCACTAGGACGTCCCAGCCTTTGGAAGGTTGGGGCATCAAACCAACTACAACGTTTTCATCTCGGCGCTAGTGGAAATATGTCTTGCCTCCTCCTATTGAAGAATTCGAACACACGAGACTTGCCCATAGGAATTCACCTTCGCAGCGCCGCACCATTTTATCGGTACATGACTCATCTGTCAGTGTCTGCAGACTTTCTAGACAGCTTTCCCGTTTTCAGTCTACCCGGTGGAAGTATACCACGCCTACATAAATTCCGAATCTCCGTACCAACGTCAGGCTTTAGATACTCTCGCATTCCAAGTGTCTTTGACAATGGGGCTCCCCACCTCCACTCATTAGTCTTGAACCTTCCCAATGGAAACGTGGATCGGTTGTGTTTGGAAGCGCTCATCCCATGGTCTCAACTAACTCATCTTGAAATTGGCCGCGGTATTCTCCTTTCAACACTCTGCAACGTACTCTCACAGTGCGGTACTCTCCGATCTCTCCTTGTCGACGTTGAAAAACATGATATTGACATAGACGGAGTCCCGCCAATGACCATTGTATCACTTTTGAACCTCAAATTTGTTGTTCATGCCACTGTCAGCAACGAAGATGCAGATAAATTCATGCGCCTTTTCTCCAAAATTCATCTGCCCTCCCTTGAGCTTTTGGCTCTCCATACGAAGAATTTCGTGGACATATCTCAAGCCGTTTTGGAGTCGTCGTTGCCCCTTCGCTCTATCCAAAGCCTGACGTTGACGGGCAGCCATCTGAGTCGTCTAACAGATCTCCTGCCAACCCTCGTCAATCTGGAGAGTCTCTACATAGTCACAAAACCAAAAGGCGCACTGGAGTACTTGTCGATCCTTCGGCGTTGTTGTTGTGGAACAAGTTCGGACAGGCTGGGATCCATACAAGCCCTGGATAAAATATCCCTCCTTACCGTTATTCTCACAAACGATCCTGCAGCTGATCAACTTGCAGAACTTGCTCGCCAATTCCGGGAGTTGGTGATATCCTGGCTACAAGATCCTACGAAAGGGAAGCGGCTGAAGCAGCTCTCGTTCTATGCTATTTATAACAAAACAATCAACAAAGATGAATGGGAGCGTTGTGTCATTATTATGGACGACGCCAAGATCCAAGTCCTCCAGTATATAACTCCCAACGAACTGAAGCTCTCTATACGAGCGCGGAAAAGGTATACACATGGGGAAGCTGGGTGGATAGTGGCGGATACATGTACAGGATATTGATGATTGGCTCGGTGGCGACTGGGAGATCAGCAATTAGCCTACCTGAGCGTTGTGGGCTGATCCAAGTATCTGGCATCTCAATCTGTGCAGCATCGTCTTTCCAACGAATTCACAGCCTCTATGTGGATTCAATTCGATATTCCAGCCCCATAACCCCCCAGCGCTCGATCGGTCCGATTCGCATTCACGAGGACAGGAACCCCAACTTCAGGAACCATCGGAAACATATGTTGTTGGTGGAATCTTGACAGTTCATCAACGGTTCACAGTACATTTTCAAGCATCACGTCTCGTCACGTTGATAAAAATCAGAGAGATCTTGTTGCTATATCTATCCTTACTCTGCAGACCTCTGCACTACCTTTGTTCACCCTATTTCATCTTATGTCTAAATCACAGAAGCTCCTCGTTGACAATGCTGGGTTCAGGAACTACGAGGTCGAATTCGAACACGGTTTACAGTATCTAGGCATTGGCAACGTCATCCGCTTAGAGGGTAACTACACCATGGACAGCCTATACGTCAAGGAGGGTGCGTCTACAGTCGGAGCTTCCCCTTGATTCGAGAGAACTCACACCTTTGAAAGGCACTTCCTTGTCACTGTATGGGGTATTTGGGAGACCACCTGACTTCCAGGTCATTATCGATGGTGGGCAGCCGACGGATGGCCAATATGGAAAGCTGGATGCGACAGTGAATGCCACGTATACATCTCCACCAATGCAGGAGGGTGTTAAACATATTGTCAATATAATCGCGGCTTCTCCGGCCTGGGTCGATTACGCCACAGTAGGCTTAGGTGATTGGACATATACGGGTGCAATGGACTTGATCGTCGATGAAGGCGATTCATCTATCGTGTATACGGGTCAATGGTCGAAAAACGAAAGCAAAATAGTGTCGACTGCCAAGGATACCAAAAGTCCTCTAACCCGTATGCCCTATGGAGGTTCGACGATGCAAACCAATCAGGCTGAATCTTCTGCGACGTTTGAATTTGATGGTGGGTATCATCATCTCTTTGAGTCATAGGACTAAGTCCCTTTGGTAGGGCAAACGGTGTCCGTAGTCGGAGCACCACCGACGGGATTCATAAATGTCGAGTTCACTTTGGATGGCAATTCCACTAGCAAGGCATACTCCATCGACCCAGAGGCCTATCTCCACTACGAGTATTTTAATGCATGGTCATTGACTCCTGGCAACCATACACTTCAAGTGAAATACGTCTCTGGGCCTGGCAACCTAAGGCTCGATTACATCGTGTATCGAGCCGCATTCGATGCACTCGCTATAAAAGGAGTCAACCATGCGCAAACTCCGGCATCATACACATATTACTCTGGAGCCCCGACACACACTTCGACACCAGGTGATGATAGTATCTCTCGAGCTACTCATATTATTGCGCGCGGAGCGATCGTTGGAGCGGTTATAGGAGCGATCTCTGTAATCGTTCTAATCATTGCAATACTCTGGCGGCGACGACGAAGACAATTCAGGCGACTGGAAAACCTCAAACAAAGTACGTCGTTTACTCTTAAAACGATATTTATATACGCGCCTCAACCTGAGCAGTCGATTCACATTTTATACCGTCCAATGTGGTCTTCTATCCCAATACTGAACCTGCGGGCCCGATTCCAATTGATCCCGGTGTAACACACACATACAACCCCTCATGGCCCCAACAACATACGTCACCAGCCATACCTCCGCAAGCTGCACAACGGGTGACACAGCAAGAACGAGATGAGACTGCTGGCCTTGGGCCCGCCAATGTAGCTACTGCCAATACCGAAGCTGACGGGGGTCGCGCCGAACACCTGAGAAGCCTGATAGCGATATATCAGCAGGAGCTCGCGGGGACTGACGGAGCAAGGAGGAATTGAAAATGAAAACTGGTACTGAGGGATATCTGTGAGGGATAGTTGGATTGCATGATTCGCTCGAGGACAGTATCTTAGATCATAATAACAATGCGTCGCACGATCAATCGTCGAAGCCAGAATAATTTCATCTCGTTTTCGTAGGGTATCGGGTAACGTTTCCTATCACAAGTAAATCGTTGATGTTCTATGTATTGTATACAGAGTTACTGTCATGTACTTCGCAAATTACCAAAATGAGGGTATAGCATATATATCTAGCCTCCATTATCCTTACAGTTCACTCGTCACGACCAGGGTTCTCCCACAGCACCTCACTGGCCCTATTTTGGTGCGCCGCCCCCGCCGCCAGCTTTCTCCGATCACGCAGTCCCGCCCATACACTTAGGATTATAGCAAGGAAGCACCCGGCCGTTGTCAGGTACAACGCATCGACGTAACACCCGCGCCCGAGGGTGCACGTCGTGGATACAACCGTCGAGTGGGCGACGTCTGGCGAGGAGAGGTCGTGCGAATCCAGGTTGCGCCCGAAGACGACGGAGAAGATGTTGCCTGCGACGATGGGCGACGCGGATAGGTAGCCCCAGTTCTCCGAGAAGTGGGCTAGGGTTAGGGTTATCAGTCCCGGAAGTGGTCAATGCAGGAAAGGTACGCACGCATCCCGAACCACTCTAGACACACGTTGGGGAAGAGAGAGAAGACGCTCCCGTGCGCGAGCCCGAGCATCGCGCTGGCCATCCATAGGTGCTTGATGTCGTCCACGATGAGGGACGCCATGACCTGAGAGATGAAGAAGAAGGAAGAGACGAGGACGAGTGAGTACGATCTGGGGAAGCTGAAGCGGTTTTTGGCGTAGTCCGACACGAGGCCTGTATATGGGTGAGCAAGTGGGCATTGGCAAAGAGGAAGAAGGATAGGTACCGATGAAAATGCGGCCGGAGAAGTTGAGCAGGCTGATCGAGGAGACCTGGTCTGCTTGCCAGCGTGCGGCGTCGATGGGGTTATATACTTCTACAGACTTGGTGTAGAGGGCTTGCGACATTGATCCGACATTGTTGATGACTAGTCGTTCGTCAGTGAAGAACGTTCATTCTCCTTACTGGACATACACATCAAGCCTGTTCCAGCCACTGCGGGGGAAATAAGTGTCTGTGTGATAATCGTCATAAGAAGGCTTACACAATGAGAGGATGGTGAACAGCAACCAGAAATCGCTGCTAGTCCAGAGTTTGCGGCCGTACACATTGGGGGGGAGGCCCTGGTTCAGTGCAGCACGTCTTGAGAGCTGTATAGGCGCACTGAGCACTGTATTAGCCACCGCCCTTGACGAGTCAACTAGACGTACTCGGAGACGCCCTCCTGGGCTGCCAGGAGCGCGCTGTGCTCCCCATCCTGCTCGTCCATCGATATCGGCTGGTCTCGCGAGCGTCCTTCTTCCTCGGGGACCTCGGACGGGGGAAGGGGTATCGCCCGGACGAAGAAGAACCCGACAATCATGGGTATCGCCGTTCCGAGCGACAATAGGCGCAGGAACGACGACGTGTTACCTGCGAATTCGAGACGCGAGATAGTGGAGAAGAGGAATGCGGAGAGCCCGAAGCCCGAGATGACGACCCCCGTCGCTGTCGCGCGCTGTGAGGGGGTCAATAAGGCGGTGTGGGGAGTTACAGACAACGCACCGCCTTGTCTGGAAATGTTTTGGCTGTAGAGTTGACGGCGCCCGTCAAGCCCGCGTTTCCACCTGCGCCAGTCATGAACCCGCACAACACGAGAACGCAGGATGTTAAAGTCGATATTGTGGTTCCATCGACAGGCAAGCCTGAGTCGAAGATGTATTTGATGCCCGAGTAGCCTGTGAGCAACAGAAAGAAAGCCGCCGCCATCAAGATCCTAGGGCCACGTAGGTCAACTATTCGACCCCACAGAGGTCCACTGCTGTATACCCCGACTGTACATTGTGTGAGCTGGTGGTCTTTGAAGTATAACCAACTCGAACTTACTATTTCCCGCTAACCCCACAATGTTCAACTGCGTGTGCGAAATGTGAAGCCGTGAGCCCAATTGCGGGGCATACGCTGGGACCGGTCAAGCCACTAGAAGCATAGGAGCGCTACGTATACTCACCTGAGTAGACCTATGAAGCCGTTCAAGCTTTCCAATACCTTGGTAACTTTTAGGAGAAGACTCACATAATTTGTGCCTGAGCTCAACGTTACCAATAACGAAACAAAGAGGGTTGTGAATCGTGGCACGCTCACAAGGCCAGGATATTGTACTGGCTTGGATGCCATAGGTATATGGAGAGTATTCGACGTTGAGGGCCAGGTAAAAAGGCTTATCGGCCGAGCATTCCGGATGTCAATGTGGCAAGTTGAAGAGAAGTCACTGGGTCACCGCGCCGGTCACTTTTTGGAAGCGTAAATACGCTGATAATCAGATGACACCAAGATGACACAATGTTGATGATCTAATCTAATCTCTACGAAGGCGTCTGACGCTACTAAGGCAAGTGAAGGTGTAAAGCCTACAGTAAATACAGAAACATAGAAGGAATACTACAATGATCTACTTTAAAAATAAGGGGCCCACACAACACGCCACACCCGAGCCATGAAGCCCGTGTACGGTGTCACCAATGATTTAGATTACCATATCCAAGCAAGGACCATATCCAGAGCTGCTGGGAAAGTCTTTGCCTCCAGCAAGAGAGCCCCTTGACGCCGACAGCCACAGAGATGAGAGGATGCAGCTGAGTGACCCAATACGTAATACTACGCAGGTGTGCGAGGCTTCCTCCGACATATTGTAATTGTTTAATCTGAACTATTTCTGAAGGTTGGTACAATAACTGGCCCGGGTATGCCTTCTTGATAACCGCACGCAGGATAAAATATGATCCTGGAAGTTTGAATCTACGAGGATATGTGTGTAATAGCCTGATCATTGAAACTCAGCATAACTCACAATTTTACCTGTCTATTCTTTCACTGGCAAATGGTTCCTCCAGAATTGTAATAAATTGAACGCAAATTGAGCGTTCGGGATCTCTTGAAACTGGTCGACCTCATTCATAGTAGTTCGCACACAAAGTGGGTCTTCAAAGGAAAAATGAAGGGTCACAATGGATTGTCGAATAAGAGGTAACATGGCAAGCTGTCAAACCGCAGGTGAACGAAAGAAAACAAATTGCATTGATGATCTTATCACCGAGATCGGAGATAAGATCGCAAGAATTTCGAATAAATCAACTTTTTATCGGAACTCTCTTTATTCTCATGACTTGGAGATGAAGCCTCTGTCAAAGGTCTGCACAGCCTGTTGTCTATAGAGGCGGTACTTACTTAGAACCGGCGTGAATGCTGATGTCTTCATCTGCTTACCCCTGAGCCCTGCACTGTCAACTGGTTTCGGACATAATGATCTTTCATTCCTCTACCACTTCACTAGGTTCACTCCAGACGTACGTCTTTTGGGTACTCCTACCAGCTTCACTGGCGTCACGAGTCTCCATATTCAAGCCATATCTATGCATGATCACCATTGGTGACGCCACAGACAGAACAGCGTTCTTGGCCCGTACCTGGGCGATCCTTTTGATGGTCATCATGAACCGAAGATGGGGACATTATTTATTGTGGGCCCGTCTATACCCGTTGTAGCCCGTTGTTCACCCTGACTGGTTCTGAAACGCTGCTCCGATGTCAATGGAAATAAAATAGAAGATCACCAGAAGCGAACTAACGCTCCACAAGTCGTGCAGGGATGTCTAGGGATGTGCGGTAGGGCAAATCCAGGGTATAATAAATTCTTCCAAGTCCTCGAGGTTTTGGGGCCCATTCCCACCTTGCTGTCTACACAACCGACCCAGGGCCGACCATGGTCTCAGCTCAAGAAAATGCGCAGCTACGAGGCCTCGCCATTGCAGTTCTATCTGACATCGGGGCATTCTCTGCGGTCTCTTTCTTTCATGGTAATATGTCACAAATACGATCATTTTTAACGGTTCTAACCCAATTCGGCTGTCTTCTCCCTAGGCATCTTCACATTGCTCTTCGCCTTTTCAACTGTGATATTCGTGTACGGATTGTTCCCTAATACGCCAACATGCCCTAATACTATCTGTGCAGGCGCCGTGGTTTCAAGACTCGCGCATCTTGGGCCATGTTTTCTGTGACCCTCGTCACATATGCACTTTCCACAATATACTGGGCCGCAGATCTTGCTGTGATCGCGTATATACTCAAATCCTCGCTCATCGATGAGGGTCAGGCGAATCTGGAGCTCTCAGCAAGAATAAGGGTTGGCCGATTACACGCACGCACGGCGAACGCGGTATCTCTGTGGGCATCTGTGATACCAGTACGTCATTCAAAAATCTCCCGCCAGCGTAGGAACGGGGTGCTGATATGTGCCCGTAGCCCTTCATTAGCGATGCAGTCGTTATTTGGCGAGCTTGGGTTCTTTTTCCTCGTCAACGATGGATTATGATTTTGCCTATTTCTATGTGGCTCGGAACCACTGGTGAGATTCTTACGTTGATTTTGTGTCATTGTTACTCTTCTAAACCAAATCATTGATGCAGGGATAAAACTATTTGGAAACCCCCTTTCTCGGAGAAACCCAGGGTTTCTCGAGAGGGTTATTTGGAAACCGTGGTTTCTCGTCTTGGACGTGATAGCCGAGGTCAACCAAACAACTTGGTGCCGATGCTGCCGACAACTTTGCTTAAGGGAGCTCGTTGCCCAGCGTCGAGGTGACTGGTGCTGCCCTCGCCTTCTGAAGCCTGCAGAGGCTGCGATGGGAGAAAGATGATCAATTTGTAAGTCGAGT
>JABCKT010000209.1:0-31792 GCA_018858115.1 Tephrocybe rancida
TAGGTGACAAAGACATATATTAATGTGCTCAACAAAATAAGTTTCATGCAAAACGATGAGGAAGTCGATAATGGCTCGAATATTGGGAGGAACGGTGGAAACACGTTGATTGGCTGGTGTACAAAGATGTACAAACAGCACGTTTTCCGAACCGACAATGCCCCTCCCCAGTTACAGGCGAAGCAGGGACGTCCGTAGCATACATAGATGCGGCCTGTGTATGTAGTACGGGAGCCGGTTGTTCGTACGCGGACCGTGCCGGTTAAATATACCATCTACCATCTACCGGCTGGGCTGTCTCGTTGCCCTTTTGGCGGGCACCGCCAAATATGACATGGGGACTTCGACAGAAACACACCTCAAGGTCGAAAAAAAAGTGCGAAATTTGGGTATACCAAAAACCATTTGTTCGCCATTTAGAACCCAATGAGCAAAGGTTTAAAATTTTCAAAATTTTGAAAGTGCAAGTCCTCGCCGTCGTAGGTGACGACGACGAGAATGTTCAATCCGAAAAAATCACCCTTTTACTTTTTGTGCCATCGTCCTTTTCCTGACGAAAAAATCACTTTCTGTATACCCAATTTTTCAACTTTTTTTCGAAGTTGAGGCCATTTTTTTTGCCAAGTCGCGGCCTCACATTTGGCAGGGCCCGCGAAAAGGGCAACGAGACATCCCAGTCTATCCCAGTCCGCTCGCAAGCTCGCTAAACTTTTCTCTGTCTCGTCACATGCCCGGAGAATTATATAATCTGATGGAGAGAGCTTGCGAGTGTGACTGGTTAACGAGTCTAGAACAGCTGGGAACTTGCCGTGAACACAATCAAGAAATTCCGGCGAATTGGCCAAGGGGCACATCTGTTTGTCAAACATGATAGAACCATCTGACCGCGGACCGCAGCAGCCAAACCTTCAAGCTATATCTCCCACTCTCAAGAAATTCCTAGCTCCAGCCGCCTCCAATGGACGAAACCTTCGTGAACGTCTGGTTTGACCAAGACAACGCCACAGCTGGCGCCAACGCGAAGAACAAGGAAGGATTCTACCATGAATGGACCAACCAGGGTAACGGTCTCTTTATCTCGACTGCGCCCTGGTGCTGAACTTCTTGTGGTAGCTTCGGCGAAACATAGTAATCCACTACTCGTTGGGTATGTCTTGGTCACTGTTTATATGTCGCCCTGTGGCTGATAAGCATGTCCCCCCAAGGGCCAATGCTCTTCGTCGCTTGTATCCTGGCCGCTCCGTGGTGTTGTCAACGGATTTCAACTTGAATATCCTCAACCACCCTGGAGTCATCGCCATCCCCATGGAACAGACTCCCCTCATCACCAACACCATCTTTATACCCATAGCGCGCGGCGCTGGAGCTATACCAGGTGTTTTGGTTGATCTGGTTCAGTTTGGTATCTTCAAACTTGCTTGGGATGTAAGATATGTATCTTCTCATTTAAAGCATACACTCATCCACTCTCCAGAAATATGATTATCTCCTCTTCGTGGTCCAAGTAAGTCATTCCACCCGCCGTCATTGGATATTCTGAACTATATTTGAAGTTTCCGTCTGGATTTGGCACCACTACAGCCCGGTACCTTGTTCACGAGGGTACGGTTCGAATTGTATTCCTTTATTTCAGCATCCTTATATCGAGTCTTTGAATTCTTAGGCCCTGAAGACCCCTCGCGTCTACTGCTTCTCAGCGTCGGCGCTTGGTCAGCCCAGCTCCACGACGAAATATGGGTTTTCAACGAAGGGTTCTGGCAGAAGGATCGTGGCCTCTGGGCCGATGTTCAAAAGGGTGATTGGAAAGACGTCATCCTCAACGATACTTTCAAGAAGGCCTTGCAAAAGGATGTCTATGGTTTCTTTTCTTCTGAGAAAATTTACAAAGATCTTGGTATTCCTTGGAAGGTATGTTGTATAATTGAGGCCAGTGCTTCCATGTTGACTTGCCTTCCTTAGCGTGGACTCATCATGTATGGACCCCCTGGCAAGTTCTTTGCTCGGTAACTTTCTCGGCAGAGAGTTAACTATGTGTCTTCCCAGGTAATGGCAAGACTATCAGCATTAAAGTGATCATGAAAACTTGCCAAGAACAAGGATTCTTGCCGCTCTACGTGAAGTCATTTCGAAGTCAGTATTTCATCTCCTCAGATCGCCACGATGACCAAGCCTGGCCAAACAGGTTGGATGGGAGAGGAACGCTCCATGGCCGACGTCTTCAACCATGCTCGGCAACTGACTCCATGCCTTTTGATTCTTGAGGATTTGGACAGTCTGATCAACGACGGGAATCGGTCTTTCTTCCTCAACCAGTTAGATGGCTTGACAGGAAACGATGGCCTCTTTGTCATTGGCACTACGAATCACTTTGATCGGCTTGACCCTGGTCTTAGCAGCCGTCCTAGCCGTTTCGACAGGAAATTGTGGGTTTTGGCGCCTTTAAACTGCCTAGTACAATTATTTGACCACTACTACTTTCTAGCAAATTCGACGACCCAGACTTGGAAGGACGGACTCTGTACTCCAAGTACTGGCAGGATAAATTGAAGGAGAACAAGAGCATATCCTTTACAAACAAACTTGTGGATGTTATTGCAGCAGCAACTGAGGGATTCAGCTTTGCCTATCTCAAAGAAGCCTTGTTCGTCATAATCATCTACTCCATTACGGCCAGGGGCTGACCATCCGCTGCACAGTGTCTCGTCGCTCGTTGAACTGGCTGGCTTTGATGGCGATGACTCTGAGAAACCCACGTTCGAGCTACTTATCAACGATCACATCAAAGCTCTCAGGAAGGAGCTCGAGAGGTCGCTGATATCAAACTTCCCAGGTGGAACACCGGAGGCAAAGGCTCCCTCGAACGCAAGCGCATCACAAACGAGACGTCCGAACAACTTCAACGACCGCGTTCATTCTCTTTTGAGCACAATATCCGATTCCGCTCGCTCGGCCAGTGGCAAAAAAGTTTTCCTTGATGATGCGCCCACCACCAATGCCCCAAATCGTCAGACCACAGCCAGTGGCACATACGGGGAGTACATATCACCGTCGCAGGAATCAGAATGGAGTCGGGAAATCAGAGAGCGCTTGAATCGCTTGAAAACTATGTGATTTGTACCAAGGAGATAACTTCTGTCAGAGGCAGACACTTGCCTGTATATTATTTCCGAGCGTTGTACGTGAATATATTGCACAATTCTGGATCTCAGAGTCCAGCTCTGAGTTCCATACTTTGTCTTTGCAAAAGAATCTTGATCTTATCTTTCGCCCGATTTGGTACGTTGATCGTATCGATGACTCTTTCACAATCTGTTTAAGGTATTCACTACCTTTCTTTCCCATTTGCGACGCGTCTTCTTTTCATTGTCCACCTTTTTACATGTCGAAGTCAGTAAATGTTGATCCTTCGACGGATCCTTTGATCCCTCTCTTCAAATCGATTGGACTAGCTCAGGCTAAAGCCCAGGAGGCAGCGAAGTCTCCAAAAAGTGCTGCAGTCCTCAAGGATATAATTGAGAGCTACCCAGCTATCTCCTCTGGAAATCTCAGTGAGAAACAAGCTGGTCTGACGGTAGCACTAGCCAGTGCTCTTGCCAAGGCCTCTGTTGAGTCCGCAGAGAGAGACTATTTGATTGCGACGATACTCGAAAACAGGCTGAAATCGGTTGATCAAGTGACAGGTGAGGGTTTCCCTCATGATCTCTGTTCTATGCTGAATATCATTGCAGCTGCTGTAAAGTTCAGTGAAACGCATAAGGTACCGATTGACGCTACTGAATTTGACAAGGAGTGTGGAGTTGGTGCGTGATTAACTAGATGTGACCCGAACAACTTCACTTTAACTGTCGCCAGGCTTCAGCATAACGCCCGAAGAACTTCACAATCAGGTTAAACAGTACATCACTTCGAACAAGGTGGTGGGATGGGCCAACCTTGGGGCTGTTATCAGCGCTCTAAGAGCAACGCCTGAGCTTCGATGGGCGAGTCCCGTTGATGTAAAGAATACGGTAGAAAAGGTCTTCACGGAGACGTTTGGTGCGAAGGAGACTGCGAAGCCGAAAGGCAAGGTAAGATCGTATGATCTCATCCAGCGCCTATTAAAATCTAACAGAGACACTGTGGCGCCAGGAACCCAAGAAGGATGCTAAAGCAACAGCACAGAAAGGAAACCCTGCCGATTCTGCTGTCCCTGACACAGCGTCATCGCGAAAGAACGTTTTCGAGGAAGGTTTCCTTGGATCGCTACATAAACCTGGCGAAAATGCCCAGGCCAACCCTAAACATCGCGAAGCCCACCTCGCGGCCACTGGCGGCGCTGTCTGGACCCGTTTTCCACCCGAGCCGAATGGTTACCTGCATATCGGACACTCCAAGGCGATCTTTATAAACTTCGGATATGCGGCCAACCACAATGGGAAGTGCTATCTACGCTACGACGACACAAATCCCGAGAAAGAGGAAGGCATTTATTTCGAAAGCATCCTCGAAATGATTCGATGGCTTGGTTATGAGCCGTGGAAAATCACATATTCTAGTGATTATTTCGATCAGCTGTATGACCTTGCTGTCGAATTGATCAAGCGAGACAAGGCGTATGTCTGCCACTGCACTCGTGAGTCTAGTCTACCCTTCCAAGTCCAAGAACAAATAGTAAATGGCTTCGAATAGAGGAAGAGATTAAGGTCGACCGTGGCGAAAAGCGAGGGCAACCCAGGCCCTGTATCCATCGCAATCGACCCATCTCTGAATCTCTTGCCGAGTTCGAGGGAATGAAGAACGGCAAATACCGTCCGAAGGAGGCCAATTTGAGGATGAAGCAGGATCTGGAAGACGGTAATCCTCAAATGTGGGATTTAACCGCCTATCGCGTGCTGGACACACCCCACCACCGTACACACGACAAGTGGAAGATATATCCGACTTACGACTTTACTCACTGCTTGGTTGATAGCTTTGAGAACATCTCGTAAGTTCAATGATCTCGTGTTTCTATTGCTATTGGATTGATCAGGGTAACTTCGAAGGCACTCTCTTTGCACCACAGAGTTCATCTCTTCACGCCAGTCCTATGAATGGCTATGTGATGCAGTCGGCGTGTACAGACCAAGGCAATCCGAGTATGGCAGACTCAGTCTAGAGGGGACTATCACGTCCAAACGGAAGATCCACGCGCTCGTCGCTGGCGGGTATGTGCATGGCTGGGACGATCCCCGTCTTTACAGCCTCATTGCTCTACGGCGCCGTGGCGTACCTCCTGGTGCGATTATTTCGTTCGTGAGCACGCTTGGTGTATCGACAGCGGCGTCGAACATCGAGATATCCCGCTTCGAGCAAACAGTTAGGCAGTATCTCGAGAATACTGCGCCACGCCTGCTCATGGTCATGAAACCTTTGAAAGTCACTATCGAAAACCTGCCCGAGGACTTCCTATTGACAGTCGAGAAGCCACTTCACCCCAAAGTACCAGAGCTTGGGACCTCGGCCGTTCCGTTCACACGAAACATCTACATCGAATCCGACGATTTCCGTCTGGAGGACTCTAAAGACTACTTCCGCCTAGCTCCTGGCAAGACCGTCGGCCTCTTTGGTGCCCCGTACCCTGTCACCTATGTCTCTCATAAAAGCGATCCCGTCACGGGAGAGGCGACCGAGGTGACAGTCAAGCTAGAAAACGAGGGAGCTGCAAAGAAGCCCAAAGCATTTATCCAATGGGTAGCTGAGCACGCGGAGTCAGGCAGTCCCGTTCGGGTTGACGAGACACGCATTTTCCATCGCCTTTTCGAGAGTGATCGTCCGTCGGGAGACATTTCTGATCTTCGGCCTGATAGTTTGGAAGTTGTCAAAGGCGCTTTGGTTGAGGTTGGGTTCTGGGCGCTCGCCAAACGGTCCCTGATCGAGGCTCGACGGGAAGCAGCGCTGCGGACTGAGAAGGCTGCCCAGGACAACAAGACAACGGCCACAGCGCCTGAAGACGACACACCTCATGCAACGAGCGAACAACTTGTTGGGAAGGAGTGTGTCCGATTCCAAGGCTTACGTGTCGGTTACTTTGCATTGGACAAGGATTCCCGACTTGCCTGTCTTGATGAGCCTGATGCAGCTGAGGCGTCGAGGAAGCTGGGAGACTATGTGGTACTCAATCGCGTCGTTAGTCTGAAGGAGGATTCCGGCAAAGCCGTTTAGTTGATTCGATAGATTTCTAGAGCGTTGTTTCTCATGTCTTTCTTCTCTTAGTTATTGAATGAATGCAGATCTCCGATGTAATTGTAGAAACGCAGCGGTATAAAGTGGATTGAAAATCGTAAAAGAAAGCAATCAGAATTAAGCGTGAATTGTCACCCCCGTACACCCAGTCAAATACCATGAGCATCAAGCTGTTCAGTACTCCCCAGCCTCCTCGACGTCGGCAGAGTCAATGCCAACCTCTTCGTAATCCTTCTCAAGAGCAGCGAGATCCTCACGGGCCTCAGAGAACTCACCCTCCTCCATACCCTCACCGACATACCAGTGTACGAAGGCGCGCTTGGAGTAGAGGAGATCAAACTTGTGATCAAGACGGCTCCAGGCGGCGGAGATGGCAGTCGTGTTGGATAACATGCACATGCTGCGGGAGACCTGGGCGAGGTCACCACCCGGGACGTGCGCAGGGGGCTCATTACAGATACCGAGCTTGAAACCGGTGGGACACCAGTCGACGAATTGGATGGTGCGCTTTGTTTTGATAATGGCGACGGCGGCGTTGACGTCCTTCGGGACGACATCACCACGGTAGAGCAAGGCGCAGGCCACTGGAAGAAGAATCGTCAATCAATGGGTGATATAATTTACGGTGAGGTTAGAAAACATACTGTATTTACCCTCCCTAGGATCGCACTTGACCATCTGGTTACCGGGCTCGAAGCAAGAGAACGTCATGTCGGCGACCGAGTTCTGCTCGTGGTGAGCTTTCTCCGCCGAGATGATGGGGGCAAAGGTGGCGAGAGGGAAGTGAATACGAGGGAAGCTGGTTCGAAATTCAGTGACGTGAGTTTGATCCAAGAAGAAAGCTACTTACGGAACCAAGTTGGTCTGGAACTCGTTCAAATCAACGTTGAGAGACCCATCGAAACGCAGGGAAGCAGTGATAGAAGAAACAACTTGGGCAATGAGCCTGTTCAAGTTGGTAAGACTGGGTGAAGTTATGTTGAGGTTCTTTTTGCAGATGTCGTAAATAGCTTCGTTATCAACCTGGCGGTAGGTGAGAACTTCGTACGAAGCAGCTTAGCGATGTATATTCACCATGAAAGAGCAGTCAGAGTGCTCGAGTGTCGTGTGGGTCGTCAAAACCGAGTTGTAGGGCTCTACAACCGAGTTGGCCAAAGTCGGCGCGGGGTAGACACTGAACTCCAACTTTGACTTCTTTCCGTAGTCAGTGGAAAGACGCTCAAGGATAAGAGCACCAAGACCGGATCCGGTCCCTCCACCGAAAGAGTGGAAGACAAAGAAGCCTTGAAGACCAGCGCAGTTGTCTGCCAGGCGACGAACTTTGTCCATCACAATGTCGATCTTCTCCTTGCCGATGGTGTAGTGGCCACGAGCATCTGAAAAACACGAACGTGGTCAGATAATGAAATAGCACCGAAAACACGAGGTATGATTACAGTTGCTGGCGGCGTCCTCCTTTCCAGTGACGAGGGTCTCGGGATGGAAAAGGCTCCTGTAGGGACCGGTTCTGACTTCGTCGATGACATTAGGCTCAAGGTCAATGTAAAGGGAGCGGGGCACGTGTTTGCCCGAGGAGGTTTCTGAAAAGAATGTGCTGAAGCCACCATCGTTGGCAGACGGTGAGTTGTCCATCAGACGACCATCAGGCTATAAAGAAGTCAGAAATAGAAAGGATTGAGTGCGGCTCAACTCACGCTGAGACCGTGTTCAACGGTGTACAGCTCCCCTGTAATAATCGGATCAGCATCACACCACTTTTTATACTGCTTCTCTCGCCAGCAAGAGCAATGAAGGACGCGTTATTGGTCACAATGCTCGCGACGATGTGGAAAACAACGAGCAAAGTAGTGAAAGACGACTTACAGCAGGCGTTTCCGATCTGGACACCAGCCTGACCAACGTGCACGGAGATGACTTCACGCATTTTCAAAAAGGGCTAACGCTGTTGGGAGTAGAGATCAGAGTAGAACGACGACGACGACGCGTAGAGGACTACTTACGATGAAGGAAGATGGAGAAATGAGACTGCGATGGCAGAACAAAGCCAGCCAACTGCCTCATTGAACCAAAATTAAGGAAGGCGTGGCTTCCCACGCATCACATGTGGTCTGTGCGTCCCCAAAATCTCTTTCATAAATTTAAATTACACTAGTAACATAGCCGGCATATATACTTTCGTCCGTATTACTATCTACCCTCACAAATCAGACTTGATGGCGTTCAAACTCTCCCCAAGCTGCTTAGTGCTCTTCAGTGCTTTCTTCGAGGTCTCCTTTCCAAAGTATCTGGTACCCAAACATCAGTCAGCACGAGGCACGCTGCACAACGAGGCATCAAGGGCAAGTACTTGCCGAATAATGTTGTCCCACAAGCGCAGGCCATGGATAGGAATGAGACGTGCATGAACTTGCTGCTCTGACACAGACTGTTGAGGTGGCTTGTTGGGATCGTCGTAGGGATCAAGTGCCGCGCGAATGGCATCCGACACACGCAACTTAGGCACAGTCGTATGCGTGACAGGCGCAGTGTGATAAATGCTCTTCTTGAGCAGTGCCAAGGCCTCATGCTAAGAGCGTGTTAGACGCGTTTTTTATCCTGCATTGTTGCAAACTCACAGTGTCCCGCCGCTTGGCAATTGCACTGGGTGGCGGCCTCTCATCATCGAGGTCGAGCGGTCCCCATCGTCGATCATCCTGTATTCTTTCAACCTTGTTCTGGGAAGTACCAGTCGGTTTACGGTGAAGAGGTTGTGGGCCTTCGTGGATTAGTCCTTGAAGTCTCGCGTTGTCGAGCATTCTATTCGCCGAAGCTTCCATCTTGGCCCGACGTTTGATGGCTTTTTTTGCTGCGTGCTCGTAACGGTCGTCCCAAATCTTTTGTCCTTCTAGCCATCGACGTGTAGGGCCCTCCTTAATGATGCCCAATTGCCCAGGTCTGATTTGAAGCACTTTGATCTGGTCGGGGGGCTCCATGCGTCTTGACACACCTCTGATGTCGACACGCTCTCGGATCATTAGAACGTTGGGAACGTCTGTTTCCTGCAAGAAACCTGAGACTCCATTCCTCCAATATGTATTAACTGTGAATTACCTGGTTGGGATTGTCATGGTTCAGAGTCTTCTCGCTCTTGCGGTGTACGCCTGGTATGAGATCCACGTCACCCTGCTTTACTTCATTGTTGACAACAGCCTCATTTTGCTTGTACAGCTTGGCATCCAATTTGTCAGGGGAGTGCTTCTTCTCGCCGTCCTGGGAACGTCGGAGGTGTTTTGTGGCTCTTTCCCTGAGTGGATGCTCATGCTCGCCGGCTTCTGTGGCGACAGGTATTTCCAGTGGTGGTCGGTGAAGCTCGGGGAATGGGTTGCGCTCAAGATGCTCGGCATCATGGTGCGATACATGCTTCACAAATTCTGCAACAGAGCGATAGGCACATTTTGCCTATGGTCATGGTTTATGAGGTTATTATGCCTAGGTAGCAATATGAACATACGCTATCCGTGAAGGCGAAGACAGTCAAGACATGACACATCCCTACAATACGTTTGGGCTGAGATCAGTTCAACAAGAGTGGGCAGTGCCTACCATCAAAGACCTGGAGATGAACCTAAAGCAAACAGTTAGTAAGTCTAGATGAAAGGACACTTGACTTGCCTTGGTTGGAGTCGTAAACCGCTCTGCGTTCTCTTTCTGACGATGGCCATCTCGGAGAACCCCATGCCTTGCGGGATAGTCGGATGGATGTGCTGCTCGGTGCGCGATGTATATGATCTCATCCCGTAATACTTCGTCATTACCTGCCAGAATGTAGAGAGGAGGTAAGTTGCCCAAAGAACCCTGTAGGATGGGCGAGACCAGGGGATGGCATAATTGCCTTGAATCTTTGCGTAAGCAACTTTTATAGGAAACTCCGCAGAAAAGGCTTACTCAGTAGCGGCATAGAACTGTATCTGTGCATGTAATTCGAGGGGGATGGCGTCAGGATCGTCCATCAGCACCTTAGGAGGCTTAGGCTCCCAACGGTCAATGTCATAGTCAGGTGTGCGCTCTCCTGCACCCACCGTCTTCGTGTTCTGATTTTCGTGGCTGCCACTGCTCTCACCGGAAGACGAGGGTGTACTGTCCTTGAGCATTTGTCTCTGCGTCTCGATCCTATTGCCGGTGTTGATGTTACTATCATCATTGCTGACCCGACTTTTGGTAGGCTTCAAGGTATCTGAGTGACCTGGTTTCGGAGGAGGAGTAGACAGTGACGGAACTACACGTCCCCCATCCTTCGGGAGCGGATCCAGCGGCCAAAGTGCGGATGGTTTTGCGAGAAACCCATGTTGCGGTATGATATCCTGCGGGACTGTGTTCAAAAGAGAGCAAATCAGACCTTTCAACGACTTTACCGAGTATTGATTATCCATTATGCTTGGGAAGCTATGGGTGAGGTCGACCCATGGGCTGATCAGAACCGCCCCTGCGGGCATGGGCAGACCCAAATCACGAAGGACCGTGAGCACTGTGACACACAATCCTCCACCTGCAGAGTCTCCGGCCATGACAATCTTAGACGCTGGGACAGCTTTGTGTAGAGCACCGGGTGGAGGCTGAGTAAGGTAGAAGTCTGTACACAATTATCAGTGGGAAGGCAAAGATGAAGTGATTAGTCAATTACATGCGGCAAGTACATCCTGAATCGGACAAGGCCAGGGATATTGGGGTGCTTTTCTGCATAGGTGGAGGTAATTGTAATTTGTTGTAATTCGTGTAATGTCTGTCTATAGACTTACCGATAATTGACGGCGAATGCTCGACCTTTGAACTTGCGAGCTATATGAAATATGAGAAAGCCGATACCGCAGATGTATCTTAAGCTCACCATATCGGATGATTTGGTACCTGTGAGTATCTAGAAGACGATTAAGGCGTGCCTCAAAGGGAAACACTGGATTTCGTACTGATAGATCCCCAAAAGTACCCACCTTCATGATTATCAATTAAGTGGATGAGAATGTAGTTTCGTGGGCTACACACCTCCATGGACATATAGCTACATGACATTAGCACGATTGCAGGCATCTAAATCATCTCACACACCATAACGGTTTCGAGGTGATCCATCCTCAGAATGTTAGCATCGTCGCTGCTGAGTTTCTTCTTCTTCTCGTTGCTCTTGGTAGAATCGAGGTATTCTTTTTCCGTGATCCATTCGCCGTCCACACCATCGAGGCCACGGACTTGCCACCAGCGTTCACCGCCTACAACATGCTTCAGCTCCTCAGGGCCAAACCAGTCAATTAAGGTGTCGGCTGCGCGGTTGCATGAGGAAAGGGGTATAAGAACAGGCGATACCGCAGCCCATGGGGGGGCAGGAACGTGGGTATTGGTGCTTCCAAGTGACTGGTAAGAAAATGCGAAATGGGTGCAAACGAAAGCTCACAATGACTGCAGTGACTCTACAGTATTTTGGGTTCCCATTTCGATAAATGCTATAATTTGACGCGTCAGCGACAAAGGGCGAAAATTATTTTGTATTCAACATACCCTGCACGATGTGGAATGCCCTGAGCAAGGAAATAAATACCAGGGAAAGGGAGAGCAGTATTTGGGCTTACTCGTCGAAGAATAGGTCATTTTTTGCGTCTTCCGTCTCCCTACCCTCCTTGATGTCCTTGGCTCTGCGTTTTCCATGTTGAAAGAAGGTTTTCACGACAACTATAGAACAAATGAGTGCCACAATTTCATCCACATCGTCTAGACATACCGGGTGCAATATGTATGGCTGCTGACGTTGTTGTTACAGGCATTGAAGGAGGAGAGAAGCAAAGACGTGCAGCCCCTCATGTTATCCTACCCGCCGAGACTAATAGTTTCACACTTGTTTAAGTGGATGTGACGTCACAACATAGATTGAGGAAGAGCCTATTTGGATCCAAGGTAGCAGCCAAATAGACGCGGTCGGATGCGCAAGTTTGGCTTGGACGTTGTACAAAACAGTCAACTTGAATGATCACTTTTACACCGCTCTCAGGCGCTGCTCGTTCGTCCCAGACGAAGCCGTTGGCCTATTTACTTCAAGTTGACGATGTACGAATACTGCTAGACTGTGGCTCGCCTGACTGGGCGCCAGAACCAGCACATACAATAATTCCAGACGGTTCTGATGAGCCTTCTTATCACTGGGAAACATATTGCAATGCTCTTCGAGAGTGCGTCAGATTGAAAAATTACTGCGTTAAAGGCTGATGAGATGACAGTGCTGCCCCTACAATTGATCTCGTCCTTCTCTCTCATGGCGACTTGGCTCATACGGGTCTCTATCCTTATGCATACTCAAGATGGGGCCTAACAGCCCCAACTTATACGACACTTCCAGTACAGGCAATGGGAAGGATTGCTGTCTCCGAAGACGTCGAAGGCATACGGGACGAGGAAAATGTTGGGGACGACAAAGAGGCCAAGCCCAATCCAGAATCTGACACCATGGATTTGACGGACGAAGCACCCACTTCCACGCCACCACAGAAGGAAGACAAGAGGGGGAAATATGTTGCGACACTTACCGAAGTCCAAGACGCGTTTGATTCCATCAACACCCTTCGGTATTCACAACCAACACATCTTCAAGGTCTGTCAAGTATTTTATTAAGCTGGATGTATCATTGACTCAAGTCTTCAGGAAAGTGTCAAGGCCTGACCATTGTACCATTCAATGCAGGACACACTCTTGGTGGTACAATATGGAAAATTAGGTCTCCTTCGTCAGGGACTATTCTTTATGCCGTCAATGTTAACCACATGAAGGAGCGCCATCTCGACGGAACGGTACTCATGCGTCAGGCTGCTGGCGGAGTTTTCGAACCCTTGGCCAGGCCCGACCTACTAATTACCGATGCGGACAGAACTTCTGTCATTACAAGTCGACGGAAGGACCGTGATTTGGCTCTCATTGGTATGCAGTTCTTCTTCTCGGTATACCTGGCCTGCAGCTCATGTGTACTCAGATACAATAACATCAACTCTTTCCTCCCGGTCCTCACTACTCATGCCATGTGATGCCAGTACGCGAGTCCTGGAGCTCCTCGTTTTGCTTGACCAACATTGGAACTATTCACGGCTTCGCTATCCAATATGCCTCCTCTCGAGGTCAGGTAGAGAAATGCTGACTTTTGTGCGAAGTATGATGGAGTGGCTTGGTGGAACTGTAAGCAAGGAAGATGTCGGCGAAGAGGGAACAGGGAACAGGCATGCGAACAAGCGGAAACGGAATGAAGACGACGGGGACGAAGAAGCATTGGGGGCATTTGCTCTTCGCTTCAAGTAAGTGCGCGTCCTCATCGCTACCGTTTAACTCATTCAACCTCATCTCGATAGACATTTGGAGTTCTTCCCCAATCCTCAAGCACTTCTACAAACATACTCTTCGAAAGATCCCAAACTGATTCTTGCCGTCCCTGCGTCCCTGTCTCATGGCTCATCGAGACATCTCTTTGCTGACTTTGCAGCTGTCCCCGACAACGTTGTCCTCTTGACAGGGCGGGCTGAAGAAGGCACACTAGGCCGCGACCTCTTTGAGAAGTGGGATGACTCGCAGCGTACAGATGATAAATGGGATAAGGGAAGGATTGGAAGCAACATCATGATGGATGGCGCCCTCAAACTTCGGGTAAGATGTGATCTTAAACGCTTTGTGAAATGAGGCCTGATTTTGGACCCCAGATGAACCACAAAGTTCCGTTGCAAGGTGCAGAGCTGGAGGCACATCAAGAGAAGGAACGTGCTGCGAAAGAAAAAGAAGCTGCCCATCAAGCTGCGATTGTGCGAAATCAACACATGCTCGAGGCCGACGAGGATGACAGTGATTCTGAATCCGACTCCGATGCGGACGAAGACGAGGTTAGGCAGGTCCTTGAAGATGACCTCATGGATACAGACGGTGATGGTGGGGAAGAAGGTGGGCGACGAAAAAAGGCGGACAAAGGTGCTGGAGATGTAGACTGGGGGATCGATGGTGACGAGGGCTTGACGAAACAGTTTCTGTCTTATGACATATACATCAAGGGTAACGTGTCGAAGGCAACTTCGTTCTTCAAGTCTTCCGGTGGGCACACTACACGGTTCAGGATGTTCCCGTATGTGGAGAAGAAACGGCGTGTGGACCAATACGGTGAGACAATTGACGTCGGCATGTGGCTACGGAAAGGCAAGGTGCTCGAAGAGGATGCTGAGACCGACGAGGCGAAGAGCTATCGATTGCGATCGCTGGCCGAAGAGGATGCCAGGGTATGTTGTACTATACACTGCTGGACCTCATGCTCATGCGCGTTATTTCAAGAAAGCGATTCGGGAACCACCCTCCAAGTTTGTCTCTTCAGATGTTGAAATTCAACTGGCATGTCGCCTGTTGTTCGTGGACATGGAGGGCTTAAACGACGGTCGTGCCGTCAAAACAATCGTCCCTCAGGTCAATCCTCGTAAAATGGTGAGTCCAACCATTGCCTTTATATTGTAAATCAGTTAACATCGTGCAGATTATCGTACATGCACCCCCAACCGCGACCGATGCTTTGATCGAGAGCTGTTCACATATTCGTTCAATGACCAAGGACATATTCACTCCTGCTGTCGGCGAAAGCGTGCAGATTGGGCAGCAAACCAATAGTTTCTCAATATCAATCAGCGACGAGCTTTTGGCTTCGCTTAAAATGTCGCGAGTACGTGTATCAAACACGTCGCGTCTCCTGTTACTGATGATGTTCCCAGTTCGAGGACAACGAAGTGGGCTACGTGACTGGTAGAATCGTTGCACACGCAAATTCTACTATACCCACTCTGGAGCCTCTCTTGACGGCTCCAAAAACAGAAAAAACAGTTACTCAGGTCCCAAAGAAACTAAATGTTCTGGGTGCGCGGCCTACCGCCAAACTCCCTCATTCAACAATGATCGGTGAGCTAAAACTGACCGCGCTCAAGGCTCGCCTAGCTGCAGTTGGCGTTCAGGCAGAGCTCATTGGAGAGGGTGTGCTTATCTGTGGAGCTGGGGCGAAAGGACAGATGGGATCAGACACGCTGGAGGAATCTGTCGCGGTGCGGAAGACGGCGATGGGTAAAGTGGAGATTGAAGGCAACGTGTCTGATGTGTATTATACTGTACGGCAAGAGGTTTATAACCTACACGCCCTTGTAGCAGCCTAGTTATCAACTAGCTATTAAATTGGATAGTTATTATAATGCGAAATGTGATATGATGACGACGGTGTGTTAGGGTCGCCGGCCGGAGACGGGAGACCAAACAAGGAAGTCGTGGCTAACATTTTTAGTTGATTGGCTTACCCTCTGACCACTTTGCCCAAGAGCGACTAGTTCACTCTTTCCCGCCAACGACATCCCTTTTCCTCACTTTTATTAACGAACGATGCGTGAAGTTATTTCCATCCACGTTGGCCAGGCTGGTGTGCAAATCGGTAATGCCTGCTGTAAGCATTCTCGTCTTTGTCACGTATCATCTTCGCGTCAAGTTCGCGTGCTAAACGAATCTAGGGGAACTCTACACTCTCGAACACGGGCTGAGCGTACGTTGGTATCATGATACATCTATTGTGCACACTCTTACATCCATAATAGCCTGACGGTCGCATCTTGGAAGGTTCCCCATCTGCCACCGATAGCGGGTTTTCGACCTTCTTCTCGGAAACTGGCTCCGGCAAACACGTCCCTCGCTCGCTTTATGTCGATCTTGAGCCTGGCGCGATCGATGATGTCAAGACGGGCCCGTACAGGTCTCTTTTCCACCCGGAGACCATGATCTCAGGAAAGGAAGACGCCGCGAACAACTGTGCGTTCGTTTCTGTAATCGCCATCCACACACTTCTCACAGAATCTTCCTATCAGACGCCCGTGGCCACTACACTGTTGGAAAGGAGCTCATCGACCCCGTGATGGATAAGCTCCGCCGCCTTGCTGACAACTGCTCAGGCCTCCAGGGCTTCTTCGTCTTCCACTCCTTCGGTGGTGGAACTGGTTCAGGCTTCGGCGCCCTCCTGCTTGAGCGCTTGTCGACTGACTACGGCAAGAAGTCCAAGCTCGAGTTCTGCGTGTACCCTGCCCCTCAACTGTCAAGTTCCGTCGTTGAGCCCTACAACTCGGTCTTGACCACTCACACGACCCTTGAGCACTCTGACTGCTCATTCATGGTATGTTATATTCAACGCGCGCGATCTACTATCATTTTGATGCCGATCGTTATAGGTTGACAACGAAGCTATCTACGATATCTGCAAGAAGAACTTGGGCGTCGTCTCCCCCAGCTTCTCCAACCTCAATCGTTTGATTGCCCAGGTCGTGTCCTCCGTGACGGCATCCCTCCGTTTCGATGGCTCCCTCAACGTCGATTTGAACGAGTTCCAAACCAACTTGGTCCCGTGAGTAAACATTTCTGGCTGAGTCATCCAGCCTTGAACTAATCATATCCATCACAAGTTTCCCTCGCATTCACTTCCCTTTGGCTACCTACGCTCCTCTGTTGTCCGCCGACAAGGCCACCCATGAACAGAACTCGGTTGCAGAGATGACCTTCTCTTGCTTCGAGCACGGAAACCAGATGGTTCGTAAAACCCTTTCTCATTATCTAGACTTTACCGACCTATAACAACAGGTCAAATGTGATCCCAAGGATGGCAAATACAGTACGTGATGTCGATCATCATTCCCGTGTGCTATTGCTGATCGTTGTTACAGTGGCTTGCTGTCTGCTTTACCGTGGAGATGTCGTTCCCAAGGATGTCCAGGCTGCCGTTGCCCAGATCAAGACCAAGCGGACGATTCAGTTCGTCGACTGGTGTCCCACTGGCTTCAAGGTTTGCATCTACCTCATCTTCATACATGTCCAGCGATCTAAGTTAGATTTCGACATAGCTCGGCGTCTGCAATGAGCCTTCGGCTTGCGTCCCTGGTGGCGATCTCGCCAAGACCACTCGCAGTCTCTGCATGCTTTCCAACACCACCGCCATCTCCGCTGCTTGGGGTCGCCTCGGTCAGTCAACTGTATATGTTGCTCTTGTCCCAGTTCTTACCTTCCATAGACTACAAATTCGATCTCATGTTCTCGAAGCGTGCCTTCGTACACTGGTACGTCGGTGAGGGTATGGAGGAGGTAAGCACTACGGTTCCCTTCCATCTAAATATCTTATACTCATCTTGTTCACCTTCCAGGGTGAGTTCTCTGAGGCTCGTGAGGATCTTGCCGCCCTCGAGAAGGACTACGAAGAAGTTGGTACTGACTCCGCTGACGTTGAGGAGGAGGGCGAGTATTAGAGAGACAGCAAAAGGTGGAAGTGTCTCTTCCTGATTAATTCTTAAGAGGAGCAATCAGGGAAACCTAAAATACCCTTTTCTTCCCCATACGCATACCTTACGCTCTCGTCTTTCTTTCTGTCCTTTTTGCATTACGTACGGCTTTAGTCGCCTGTGAATTATCAGGTCTTGTTATCGTAAAATCTCTCTATTTTCGCTGGCTATTTTAATGGCGTGGATGGTCTTAAAATGAGATGAAACGTATATCTAGTATCGTGATGTATGGGGTTAGTATGTGGGTTTATCAGTACAGCTTGTCTTGTCTCTTTCCTGATCTAATCTTCGTGGACAGTGACCTCTACACCTTTCGCGAGTAATTTGAAGGCAACCCTGGATCTCCGTATGAGATCATGCACTGGTGAGGGAAAGACAACTTGCCTGGAGAGATCTTTGACTATGAAATCCGCCTTGGCATCCTCTAGCTGTTCTCGGCAATGAGTAGTGAGCAGCCCGACGGTCTTGCAACCTGCGATATTGCCACTGCGAATGCCGGAAGGAGCATCTTCGAAGACAACACCTGGAATCCGGATAGATTGTAACCGTGTAGCGTCAAAAGATCAATTTCAGGGCTCACAATTCTCAGCGTTCACGCCACATTGTTTGGCTCCAAGCAAGTACGGGTCAGGGCTGATGATTCACGAGCGTCAGACAGAATTAGTACACCACGTGGAGATGGATGACTCACAAGGGTTTCCCTTGCTTGACGTCTTCGGCAGCCACGAAGACATCGGGTATTGGAACGCCGGCGATCCGGAGTGCCGATGAAGCGTATAGACGCGTTGCAGATGTGCAAATAGCCCAGGCAGGATTTGGAAGATGCCTCGCTGGGGCAATCTAAAGATGTCTATGACAAGCGAAGGAGGCACATAGGGCACAATTCCTCCTACCTCCGCGAGAGCATCGGTTACTCCGGGCAAAAGCACAATGCCCTGGCGTCCCTCTGATTTTGACGTTGTAACGATGGCTTGCTCGAATCGCTGTGCTTCACTCTAACAAGTTTCGTGAATACGCGTACCTCGAGAGGGGGTGAAGATAGATGACCTCGAGTATCTCAGGATCCGTTATTCCGCAGTATTTCTCAAGATTGTCGACGGTGCGAACACCATGCGCCGCTGATTGATGCGATGGGTTAGATTTCGGAATGAAAGAAATAGGCTGTACCAGCTGTACCGCGTACAGCTGAGGATATCCTGAACGTCGATTGTCGGATAGGTGCCCCTGAACAGCTCCCAAGCACCCTTGACTCCGGCAGTTGAGTTTACGAGAGTACCGTCCATGTCAAAAAGGCTGAGGCAGTATAATCAGGCAATGCACAAGGAACACAAAAAATCAGACGTACAGCGCATCGACGACAAATGTAGTGGAGGGCATTGTTTTGTGGCACTTGAGACCTGAAGGCGATGTTGAGGAATTGGCGGCAAAAAAGAAACCTCCGCTATCGATGCACGCGCGATCTACTCTGATATTTTATTATTTCTGGGTGATCGGACCGCGGCTATTTGGCAACAGGGACCAAGGCAAACAAATGATATTGATTCCTGGCCCACACGGTGGTCTTGCCTCGAGTTGACGCCACTTATCGGTACAATAATGCTTCCGCGACGACGGCCCCAGTTTACACAGGAAAACATCGACCAGCAGCTTCAGCAGATCCATTTGCTTGATCCTTCGTCGTCGTCTGAGAATCTCGAACAGCTTGGTCCGGTCATCAAGCAGATACATACCAACCGCCAGCAGGAAATCTTTCTTCGCACTGCTCAAGGCCTCATCGACTCCAAGGATGCAGAAATCGAGAAAATATGTGGTGACAATTACCAGGACTTCATATCTTCAGTATCCACCCTGTTTACAGTCAAATCATACACCGACAAGATGAAGGAGAACATTCAGTCCTTGGATACCAGTGTCTCGCAGCTCGGACGCGGTCTGGTCGAGAAGAAAAGAACTCTACTTCAGTCCAAGAAGACCGCTGCAAACCTGGATGAGGCCATTGACACACTTCAAGCATGCCTACGAGTGCTTGATGTCGTCAACCGCGTCGGAGAGATGATCCAGGAGGGCAAATATTGGGGCGCGTTGCGGGTCCGTCGTCCATATCGCGTGTCGAGTACTTTTCTTTGTAACAATATATCGTTTCGCAGTCTCTCGAAGATATACAGAGCATGCCCACAACCTCGCTCTCTCAAACACCGTTCTTCCAACATCTGCTTTCGTCGTTACCGTCGCTACGCGCGCAAATCAAAGACGCAGTCACAGCGTCTATGAAACAGTGGCTTCTTGAAATTCGTAATGTTAGCACAGAAGTGGGACGTCTTGCAAATGAGGCCATGGAAACTCGAACGCGTCGCTGGCGTTCACGACGTGAAAAGGACCAATCGCTCCGACTAAGTCGCGTTGGAAGCGCGGTTGAAATGATTACTTATGAAAAGACTGAATGTACGTCCCCCGCATTTCTATGGGGACGTTAGATACTAATAGACCCCCGATGCAGTCAATGTACTCGATAACGATACCATACGCGTGGATTTCACACCTTTGTTTGAGTGCATCCACATATATACCACCCTAAACTCGCTGGACGAGTTGCAGAAGTCATACCAAGCCGATAGGAAGGTAACTAACTACCCTACACTATTTTTCATCGCTGACGGCTGTTATAGGCGCAATCGGACCTTATTCTTCCCAACCCATTACCGCTAGCATTCCTTCCTCAGTTGACCCAAGAAATATCTGGTTTCTTCATTGTCGAAACTCACGTACTCGAAACGACCAATGCGTTCCGGTCAGAACGTGAAGTTGAGGAGCTATGGGATTCCCTTGTCGTAGGCCTCGCCAATTCAGTTACAGACGCTCTTCGATCAGAAAGGGATCCTGAGGAATATCTCCGCGCTAAAGAATGTCTCCTTAGTTTCATAATGACTCTGGAGGTACTATCTACTTTCTGCTCTAATGGAACTGACTGAACAGGATGTCTTCTAGACCTCTCCGTACTCTACTGATTCTCTCCAGAATTTCATCATTCAGCTCTTTGAACATTATGCTAAGCTCCTCGAAGCTCAATTTAGCCGGCGTTTTGAATCGATCGTTCACCAAGACGACCATTTACCAATGCAAATTGAAGCGACGAGCGAGACTGAAGCCGTTCTTGAGGTGGTCTTTGTTGCGGATTCTGACAAGACCCAGATCAAACAGTAAGGACATTCAATATTGTTACAGATGGAATTCATCAGTTACGCTCAGGTCGCATCCTCCATTCACTCTACCGTGGTCTCAAACATTCTATCTTTGCTGCCAAGATGTACTTCTCCTGATATTTTACCTCCGGGTAGTGACTTATGCCATTTTTAGATACGCGGGTTCATACAAAAGTTCTATGCATATGTCGAAGGCATTTCACAGCATCAAAACAATATCGATGAACTTCTAAGCAAGGTACAAGCATTCAGCGTGGATCCCTGTACTAATGCTTATGATCGCTCTTAGTCGTTAGACAAGCTTCTAATCCAACACATCAGCGAACCTGTCGGAAAACGGCTAGCAGGCACATCCACCCTTTCGCAGATCGCACAAATCGTCACCAACCTTGAATACTTCCAAGTCGCATGCTCAGAGCTAGAACGCTCGCTTACCAGCCTTCGGTCCGTCTCCCGGTGTCATTTAATTTCGGCCTTTAACAGTTTCTGTCCTACAGGTCAGCACAACGTGGTGGCGTCATCCGGCTAACAGCCCGAGCATCCTTTGAAGCCACATTGACGCGCTCACTTGGACGGATCACCGGCCTGATCACGTCGAAACTCGACCAGTTCTTTGAGCTTTCCGAATATGAATGGACTCCTCCGACAAGGGAAGACGCGCCGAGCATGTACCTGTATGAACTGGTCAATTGGCTCACGACCGTGGTCGACTCCCTCGTGATTAAAGAAGCTTACAAGGATGAAGCATACAAAGGGGCGTTAGAGTATATCGCGGGATGTCTTATGGTACGAAATATTGCCCTTGACGCCAATTGTACTGATGAAACAGGTTCTCTAGAATTTTTTGACAGGGCGGGACATAGCCATGCTGAATGAAAACGCAATCTCCAACATACTGATTGACGTCGATTTCTTAGATGAGGAGCTCAAACGGATTGGAAGATCACATTTATCCTCAGTCTTCGTGGAGTTGCGCATGGTGAGCCATATTTTCTAAGTGGTAACGGATGTACCGCTGACCGACGTCAAATGAAGACAACCTCTATCCCTTTGTCGGACACAGTCCACGAGTATCTCGTGCCTGCCATGCGACATACGTCGTACAACGCTGTCAAACACAAGCGTCTACAGTCACTGCTCGAAAAGTTGGCAAGATTTGGCACCACCCAACGTGACCTAGGTGCACGGGAGTTGGCGGAGAAGCGCAGGAAGGAAGCTGATGCTGTCGGAAGGGTGTTCCCTGGAGAGGGACGGTAGATTCCAGCTGAAACAATTTACTCCGTGTATTGTAGAATATGGTATGATATGATCATTGGTCTATGTGAACGAGCATTTTGAGACACCATGGTCAGGATGTTACACGGGACACAGGATAAAAAAGCGAGAGAGAGATGGAATTGGCAAGAGCGAAATGGCTAGCGGTGGGGACGTATTCCGGCATCGTAAAGGATCGTGCGACAACACTAATAACATAGAGAAGGGAAATCCATTACACCCGACGCTTGATGTTCGCGCTCAACCACTCCAGGCCTTCGTAGAGACCGTCACCAGACGTCGCACACGCAGCCTATAAACATATTGAGTGAATAAAAAAATTTGGCGCCGAGGCCATGCAATGTGACTAACCTGGATGTACCAAGTCCTCTGCCTCAAACCATGGAGGCCAAGCTTGTCGGTGATCTCCGCAGCATTCATCGCGTTGGGCAAATCCTGCTTGTTGGCGAACACCAGGAGAAGGGCATCACGGAGTTCATCCTCGTTAAGCATCCGTTGAAGCTCCTCCCGAGCTTCAGCCACACGTTCCCTATCGTTGGAATCAACAACGAAGATGATTCCCTGTGTGTTTTGGAAATCTAAAAGGCGGTACCGAGTTAGAGAAATTATCCGAATTTGATATGCAAGTTTCACACACAATGCCTCCAGAGGGGACGGATCTTGTCCTGACCTCCGACATCCCATACGGTGAAGGAGATGTTCTTATATTCGACGGTCTCAACGTTGAAACCTAGCGCGATATGAGAATCTGGGCCGGTAGTTGAGCGCAGGCGACATACCAATGGTAGGAATGGTGGTGACAATCTCGCCCAGCTTCAACTTGTACAAAATGGTGGTTTTACCAGCGGCATCAAGGCCGACCTGTTTTCTGAAGGTTAGGAAGCAGATTTAGAGGGAAAGTGAAATGTTATGACCATAAGTATCCCTGTTGGCATTTGTGACGGTCAGTGATTCAGAGGCACTAGAGCGACGATTTGAATGAACGTACGCATTTCCTTCTTGCCAAAGAGGCCGGAAAGTAGACGAGAAACGGAGAGACCCATTGTTGTAGAGGTGTAAGGACGAAGATGAAGAAAGTTGGTGAAGAGGGCAAGTCAGAGGTGATGGGCTTTGGATTGCGTGTGACAGTTATTTGTAATCCCGCTGTTGCACAAACACACCACCTTTTGAACAAAATAATCTCAATTGTATACATTCTTTATCTTATCAACGACACGTATGCAATCTTCTCTAATGACTTGTTGTGAGCCATAGAAATCTAATTCGAATAGTTGAGGACGGGCGACTGCGCGCTGCACCGCCGATCTTGAATATTTGACATTGAACGACATGCCACGTTCACCGCGACGGGTAATACAGAGACTATGAACTAACACATAGGGGCACTCACCTGGGAGGACCAGTCTCAAAGTGTCTCCCAGACCATCCCCTGCGAAGCTTCTCTGTAGACGACATGTCAGTAGAAAGAAGCTTCAGATGATTACGAGTGAGAGGAAGGTCGAAGAACGAGAGTAACTAGTACATACGGGATACAATTATTGTTACATAGAAGTACATTAGAAGAAAAGAAGCAGAAAGCGAAAAGAGATTATTAACTGAAGGTTGAACGTGAAGTTTCGAAGGGAAAAAAGAACAGCGACCAAAAAGAAAGGAAAAAGAAGTTTCTAGTCTAAAACACAGACAATACAACACAGAAATAAATAGGTGTGGAGAAACAATGAAAGCCGAGGCGGAGTACGAAGAACAACAGTAAAGAAAAACATATGCGATACAATAATTTGATAATGAAGCAGGTGGTACTCATCGTAAGCCCGCAGCTTTCAGCTTGCGATCGAGTTTCACCCTCCAGCTGGCGTAGTATCCGTTCGAGGGGGAAGGTGCGTATTGGCAGAGTTCGAAGAGCACTAGTTGCTCCTGGAATCCGGGGTTGGGCCAGATCTGGTCGCGAGCTAGGTGCCAGTGTCATTCAAATGCGAAGCTGTGTTGTTACAAGCAACATACCGGCTCTGACCATCTCCAACGCCTCTGTAGCATGGACTCGGCGCCGCCACATTACTAAACGATGCGAGTGTTAGAAAAGTAAAGCACCACCGATTGGACAAGCTCACAATAAGCCGCAACAACAGCTGCGCTTCTGGAAATTCCCTGTACACAATGGACAAGGACGTTACCTCCGCCACGCAATGCCTCTTCAATAAATTGACAAGCGGAAGGAAGGTGAATCAAGAGGTCCTCGTAATCAACATCCTCGACAGGGATGCGCATGTGCCGCAATCCAGATTCTGGCGCCTCTGCGGGGATATGGTCATTGCAGACTGACAAAACATGGGTGATGCGGCGCTCCGTCAGGGACCGAGTTGAGCGCGCCGCCAAAATACTGTTAGCGGAAGAGTCGTCAGCGGGCTGCGGATCGTGTCAACAAAAGATCAAACGCTACTTACTTGCCCAAGAAGAGCCTGTTGTCGATGACTGAGTTGATGTTCTTCCACATTTTAGCGTTTTAGCTTTTTGCTTGACTTAACTCGAATGTCCAGGACGGTATGGATTACTGTGGCTAGGCCTTTCTTCTTGTACTTGTGAGCCTAAGTGGGACGGCAATGATTTGTCGCCGCCCCAGTTCGGTGGACGACCGTCCCGTTTTCGACATAGTGCGCTCGCTAATGGAAGATTGGAGAGAAAATCCCAATGCGGTGTCCAAGGAACATAAAATGTCGATTATCGGAGTATGGCGATGCCCACGTGGCGCGTTAAAATCCCAAAATGGACACCCTCAACTAAGCCAAACACCGCCGCCGCCTCCACGTTTTTGTTGCCTCTTCGGGAAAGCCGCCGGGCCCCACCCAATTGCTATGGCGGTGCACAAGTTCGTTGCTCCTTAACCTTGCTGACATCTGGTGGATCAGCACGGATGCTGCCATTCCGTCCCTGCGTCCTGCTAGGATCAGCCAGAAGCCCTGACTTGGGGGGGGTTTGGTCTCGGGATGGGCTACTGGAGTAACCGGCTAGTTACCGGCTAGATGAATGTCACGGTGTCTTGGTGTCCAAAAATTCAGCAACCTCTCTGGTAGCGTCATTGCCTTGAACCTTTCGATCCACAAGCTCCCAACGTGGGTCCGGAGCAGGCTAGAGGAACAAAACCAGTTCACCCCAATGGGTTTTGTCGCGAATAAGCTTCATTCGAACGTCATATTTAGGTTAATTGTCCTTGAACCAACGACGGGGGTCGGTACTCGGTCAACCGGATCAATCAGCATTGTACTCGTACAAGTCTAGGGAACTCACCGCTGACACCAGTTCCTAGATGAGTCTATCCCCCCTACCATGCACATCACACGCTGAGTCCTCACTTCAGCCCCCGCAACACAACAGAAACGTGGATGCCTCTCTGATGTTTGACTTGTGCAGCACACTCTCGGCCATCTCCTAATTAACGATGTCATCATGTTCATGATTGATGTGCATGCAGGGTATGGTGTGTTTTGTGGTTACCTAATCCACCCTTACCCTACTAGCTCAGAGAGAGGTATAAAACAGCAGCACAGGCTTCTGGCCACCATTAATCTTGTTCTCGGTAACACAACACCTCAACATGAAGCTAAAGATTGAGTGGGCATCATCGGTGAGTGCACCGATGCTCGTGAGAGCTCCAAGTCCACTGATCTTGTGGCTCAGTTCAATTCCGATGGCACTTCTCGAAAGCCAGATCCATCGACTATGCACGGCTGGTACGCCAAGCTGCGAGGCACTTTGAGCGGCAACGAAGATCTGCGAAATAAAGTAAGTCTGCATTCCCCTTCGTTACACTCTCTCAGGCTCAGCTTTGTGATTAGGGCATGAAGGAGATGCGAGACGCAGTCAGGTTCAAGAAAGAAACTGCCAAGAGAAAGCGAGAAGCACGTAGGGCCGAAGGTCGAAGGAGTGTCTTCGGTTTCTTCCTTAACCGAAAGAAGCCTTCGAGTACTTCCTCACGCTCAAGCGGCTCCAGAGCCAAAACTCTCACTCGTCCACCTACCTCGCGGCAGTCGACTGGCACCTCTCGAGCGACGCGCCCACCGATGTCGCCGAGGGCGAGCCATGGCAGTCGATCCTCCCACCATCCCTCTAAATCTAGCCATTCACGATCACATCATACCTCCCGATCTAGCCGTTCAAGGCCAGAGTACTCATCCCGACGGTCCAGTCGCCGGTAGTGACGACAGCTGACTCTGTCCCCGTCAGCACTGGAAGGAACCTATCATTACTACATCTATCTATCCCCCTTGCTCCTTGCTCATGCGCTGCCACATGTGGCGTGCGCGCGCGCCTAGACCTTTGTAACTTATCTAAATCTACAATTTGACTTTTAAAATGGATTGCACTGGAGATCTAGGAGATCTATAAATCTTCCTGGGTCCTCCACATGGACCAACGGCTCGGGACCTGGTTGCTATACGCGAGGTGACCGGGGATGCCCTGACTGCACAGCTTCAATCGTCGTTGAGCCATATATAAGGTCCATCCACAGGCAAACCCACAGGCTCATCCCTCTCACCTATAGGCGCATTCTGTTAACTTACCATCATTTCTTTCACACTTGGTCCTGGGGAGGACAATTCAAGATATACCAACAACTTGGGCGTTGATGCATACTTACTAGGGCTTTGACGGTGACTCGAAGAGTTACCTAAGACCGTCCAGACGAGAATATTGACCCCGATTAAAACACCAACACTATTCGCATTGTACAGGGGTCGTATCGCACGACCTATTGCGAGACCCTCCTCTGTCGTCAATTGAGGCAATCGTCATGAAGTACTCCCTAGGTTTCGGATGCGCAAGGGCAAATACGAACACCTCATGACGCCGCGACAGGGACCTCCATTGCCGACGCATTTGCGTCGGTCTTCTTTTTCTTCTTTTTTCTCCGTCTTCTTTTCTTTTTCGCACTTCCACCACCAATGTCAGATTTTGCGTCATCTTCATGCTCAGATTCATCGTCGCTGGCGGGATCAAGGTTCAACAAAGGCTGTTGTAACAAAGCAGCTGATTGCGCTTGTCGACGTAGTTGCAGTGGTGTTGCAGGCGTTGTTGTCAATGATACATCGACAACCTTGAGCTTGGGTGGTGTGGTAGCTGGCTCAGCTAGTAGCACACGATCAGCGGGCGAAAGTCGTAGGGGAGTAGCATCTTACGAGCGTGTATGTTGAGAGGCAATGCAGGGGTATTCGTTTTTAGGGCTTGAGGCGAGATTGGTGGGGATGTGATTTGAGCCGTATCTGCAGAGGGGTCGAGAGTTCTATGCTTCTTTCTGCGTTTCTTCCGGTTGGGAGTCGCGGTAGGCGTTGAAGGACCAGCGACGCCTTCGGTCACCATACTGACCACCTCATCCAATTCCGCCTTCTCCGCCATTAGGAGGGTCGGTGATTTAGGAGGCGCCAAAGGAGTGCTCTCTGCCTTATTCTTTTTCTTTTTTTTGTTGTCGCCGAATGGATCCACTCTTGCCTTCTTTTTTATCGCTGCGCCCCTGCTTTCTCCTTCGTCGTCCGACTTCTCCTTCTCCTTGGGCTCAAGTTCGTCTTCCCTGAGCCTCTTGTTCCCCTTCCCGACGAGTTGGCCCTTGAGACGCACAGTATCGCGCGAGGCATTGGCGTTTTCGGGAACTGCGGCACCCACGCCCAGTCTAATCCCAGAAACAAGAGTGAGATCTATACGCAGAGCAGCCCATGTTTAGTGTACGTACCTAGGAGGACGCCGCATGTATTCTTTGAGCTCGGCTTCTACATCTCTGTTGCTCTTCCCAGGCAGCTTTCGAGACGGTTTTACCCAAGACGACACCATTTCCTGTGCAAAAGCCATAGACATGTCGATTTGTGCCTGGAGAGCCTCCAGCTCGATAGAGTCCTCGTCGTCCATGAGACAATAGTCTCAGTGTATCGTGTTAAATGTTTCTGTAGAGTTCCTTATAGTCTGTGAGAATCGAGCATCGCAAAGTGAGTCGAAGGTGGGAGTCAACCCACGCGCAAACAACTCTTCGGCTTGGTTTCAACTTTCAAACTTTCGACCAAGCAATTCGATTCTCTTGCAATAGTTTGCACAAGGCACAATGCTATCTTCCAAACGCAAACGCGACGAGTATGAAGATTCTGATGAGGAGGAGCCATCTTTCGGGCGGCAGATCTTGCCAGTTGCGAATCTTCCTGAGGACTTTGCTGGAGAGCCAATGGACGGGTTGCAATATCTTTTCACTGTCAGGTCAGTAGGGGTGTTCTACCCTGTCCCGCATTTTAGTGATGATTTATTTAGACGCGATGCGCGACATCTGCCTCTCGTAACGCGAGTCGCGAATCCATACGAACCAGAAATACCGTTACCTCCCAAGCCCGACACTCGAGTAATACCAAAACATATCAGCCTTCCATCGCAGGAGTGGCGTACAATCTTCGAGACTCGATTCAAGAACTTCCGAAGGGTGAGATTGTCTTCAAGAACTCTTGGTTTTCTTGCCTAACTCTTGCCTTCACATTTAGAATGTAAACCAGGCTACTATAGGTGTTCCTTTTACGCCGCATGACGGTCTTCAACGGCTCCTGCCTGACAAGAAGGAAAGAGAGTACTGGTGGGGCTTTCTAGCTGGAAAACCAGAATCCGACTGGAACCCACCCAAACAACCGAAGCAGAGTGCAGCCATGCGACGGCTTTCGGGCCTGACCCAGCATGACACAATGAATACCCCTTCCAAGACCAGGTGGCAAGAGTCATGGCAGACCAACGATAAGGGTGAGGTAGAACTCGTATTACGCGCCGATCCTTCAGACTCGCTACCCACTCCGTCGGGTTCGCCTGCACCTCCGGAGCTTGACAGACTAGCAGGTTCTTCGACAGTTCTACTGCCTGCTCAGGACGTAGTCATCTACAAGCCTCGGGAACCTCTTCCAAACCTTCTGGGGTATCTTGATGAGGTAAAGTAACTTTACGACACTCGGACTCTCCCAAGCTAATAGGGTCTCGTTTAGCGAACAGCTCTACACCTTCTCATGTACTTCACGCATTGGATCAATTCTCACCTTCAACAACCTGACTCTTTCTCTCGCCCGATTGAAACACATGCGCGGTGGATCTTTGCACTTCTGAGTAAAGTTGATGAACATATCTCTGCTGACGACATGAATCTTCTGCGCACGTTGGCTCGCGCTTGTATCGCTCTGCTCAAAGAACTGATGTCGACAAAATCCCACGAAGAACTTCCGAATCCTGACAAGAAGAATGCAGGTTACATGAGTGTTCGCGCTTGCTGGATTATCGTGGCTACAATCGCCAACGTATGGGCCCAGCGTGACCTGTGGATGGATGCCGAGGACATGCTCAAATCACTTGGGACAGCTGGAGTCTAAAGCGAGCAATACTACTAGAGTTTGGATGTATAAGAATACAATCCCTGGTACAAGATTATCCTTGTTTGATCTAGAAGTCGGCCCAACAATACTACCCTGGCACTAGTCAAAAATTTCAATTCATTGACGACAGGACTAGTCAAAAGAAGACGCCCCCACGTGACAGTAATTCCTGTCACTCTCGTACATACTTTACGGGAAAGTTTTAATTTACGTCCATTCACCCTTTTAAAAGCGAGCCTTCTTCTTTCACTCTTTCATCCCAACCACCACTATCTTCCCCCTCAAAAAAACCAAAATGCTCTTCTCTGCCCCCTTGTTGCTGTCTTTCGTCGCTTCAGCGTTGGCCTACACGGTCACCGAGCCCTCCAGCGCCAAGGGGTGGTCTGCTGTCGGTCCTCAGAGGTACGTGTTAGCCACCTTATTCCCCCTTTTCATAACTCATTGTTCATTTCAGCCTGTCGTGGGATCGCGTCGCTACCGACCCGTCCACCTTTGCGGTCGTTTTGACTAGTACAGTCAGTCTTACGCCCCACATCTCTCCTATTTTCTGACAACCATTTGTTAGGATGGTCAAGTCGAGCAAGTCCTTAATGCGCAGGTTGACGGAAACCTCTTGTCCATCCCGGTCAACCCGCCCAGTGGAGGATGGCCCCAGGGTCAAGGCTTCCGTGTCAATCTTGTCAAGGACGTTAACCACGTCAATACCATCCTGGCTCAGTCCAGCGACTTCAGCATCGGCGTTGTGACTTCCTCGACTGCTGCAGCTTCTTCTGCAGTTTCTTCTGGAGCTTCTCAGACTCTACCGGTTACAACTCCGTAATTAATGTCAATTTATATTGACCTGCATTTCACTGATCAGATGTATGTCTAGCCTTAATTCTACCGCCCGCCCTACGACAGCTGTCACCCCGAATGTCTCCAACACGGCCACTGCTACGGGTAGTGCTGCAACCTTTACTTCCCCAAGTAGCACGGTCAGGCCCGTCTCTTCTTCATCTGCCTCGGCCACCACCAGCACCAACTCGCAGAACGCAGCTTCCAAAAACCTCGTACATGTCGGTTTTGCTCCCTTGCTTCTGGCATTGCCCTATTTCTTGTAGGGGTTGAGTTCATGATTTGATCATACACTTGCTAGTTGTTTTCGGTTATGAATTTGACTTTTCTTCAGCACATTGGACCCCTGTTCACGATCACGTCTACATACCCTCTTGTTTTACATCGTTAGGTACTGGTAGTATGAGTCATTGTACGCATTTTGTAATTTCCTTGAACGCATTTAGTTAATGTCACGTTTATGATTTATGACAAGGCAGGCCTTCGGCCGTAAGTCGGCTACTTGTAGTAAATTGTTAGTCTCTCCTAGACAAACTCATCACGTCGGACCTCCTTTCTGTAGCGAATTGTACGGTAGCAACCGTCGGGTGCGTTATGAAAAATTTGGGTTACGTGTAGCAACTGGGGGTCCGTAATGCGTTGTGGTGGGTCATATAGGTAACCGTGGCGCTGTAGGCCCGCCTAGAGAGGTCATTTTAGAGAAATTATTAGCAACCGGGGCCCCGTTATAATTTGCTTTGGGCAAAATAAGGGACTTCCAATGAGTCCCACGCTATGCGTTACGGTTTCAACTATACAATTCGCTACAAGTATTGCTAGCTTTCTTAAACGGGGTTTGAGATCCGGACAAACAATAGGATTGGAGCCTGCAGATCAGATTACGGCGACCAGGAGACGAATGTCATTCAATTGTCGAATTACGCTTGACCAGAGGAAGAAGGGTTTCGAAGTTCGAACGAACCGAATGACGGTTCCGCCCCGAAATGGAAAGGGTTGTGTCAGGATCGATGGTATCAATCCCAATTGAGTGGTTCAAGCCAAATCCCCGACGTGGCATCAAGAACGCGTTTTGAGGCCCCTACGCAGTTCAAGTTCAGACATTTTGGTACAGAGGTACAGGCACATGAGGGACATAGTGTAGTAATATAATATAATATTTTCATGGAACACGAAGTTTACTGAACAATGAAATCAAACCCTTGACACTAGAATGAGTGATGGTCCTCACCAAACTAACAGGATCCATGGGCTATTTCAAGCGTGGCTACCAGCTGGCGAAGGGCCGTCATTTGAACCGTCATTTGAGCGGCACGAAGCGGCCTGAGAACCATTGTTTTTGGCAGGGCGCTCCGCCAAAAAAAAATCACGAAACATTTGTACATGATGCAATTGACAGTCCCATTGACAGTTCCTCTGGAACGTCGCTCGGCTCCAATTTTTAAACCCCTATCTTACACGGATATGCCCGACTACGGTTGCCGACTGGGGCCAAGGTCTGTTTTGGATTTTGACAAGTGATGGATGTGATGGGGTCCACCTCGTAACGCTGTGACTACACGTGCATCGGCTAACGAA
>JABCKT010000210.1:0-31717 GCA_018858115.1 Tephrocybe rancida
TGGCACTACCGCCGCAATCTCGAAGGTGGCTTTCCATCTCTTACGAAGGCAAAATTCACTCCCCCTGCTGGACTTTTCGGTCTCAAAAGGGACCATGCTCGTCTTCCCTGCCTAGAGGCTCGCGTAACCACCTCTTGGTCTTATACGCCCAGGAGGAAGCCAGGTGTGGAGAAGGCTTACCCACGACTGACGAAGCCTTTACCTGCACAGCTCAACTTCTTGCACCGTGTCTCAATCACATTCGACCTCGAGCAATTCAATCACGGTGGAAGTGGAGCATTTGCTGACCAAATCCCTGATCGATTTGCCGCCGGCGGCTCGTTGTCATTTCCCCCACACCAACTACTTTCTGAACAGCCTCCAGACATACCTGAATTTCAGACAAAGCAGGCCATCGAAGGTCAAGTGAAGGATTTTACAGCGGAACTCGAGGATTTAAGTGAGCTGTCTCAGATAGATTCCCAATTTCCAGGATACTCATCACCATGATCCACAGGTCTAGGTGCACGCATCCCCCCTGCGTGTCCTCCGGCTGCAACCTCAATAGGCTCGACTGCGGCCCCAGGTTCTCCAGGCCCGCCTTCGTCGCATGGTCCGGCAGCTTGAGGTCGTGTCAAGCAGGGAACCTCGGACACTCAAGTTGCGCCTGACGGGGGTCTATTTGGTCTCGTTCTTCAACCTGGTCATTTCTATTATTTAAGCTAGTAATAGTATGCGAGAGTTTTACTTTTCGCCAATTGTAATGCACTCTCTTTTCAGCTCGAATGTGTATTAGGTCAATCGTGATATAATGGACTTTCTGGTTTGTATATGGGTGTAGGTAGGTATGTGGGTTAATCGGTGCGGTCCGCGAACAAAAAACCGGCCCTGTAGAACTCGCGAAGCAGGCGTATTGCAGGTATCTAACGAGGATCCGGAAATATGATTGATTGGTGTGTAACGGACCGATGAGGAAACAGTCTGTCCATTCAGTCCACAAGGCGCAAATGGTTTGGACATTGCCCTGTATGGAGGTAAGACGCAGCATAAGTAACAGACGAAGAAGATCGTACCTTATCCGCCACGAACAGCTCCAGGGGCGCCCGAGCCTAATTGTGTAACTACTTCTCGTCATCGTTCACAATTCACCTAGGTTGATTTGCTGCCCCTCTGAAACGTATACCACACCCGGCGGATCCATGAAAAGCTCCGACCTCACTGCCCGCCTTTTGTTTGTCGAGGCTCGCCAGGGTTGGACAATTGGGCAGGTAGCGTTGTGGAGAATCAGGTTGAGCGAGTGTAGCGCCTGAAATATCCATGTACAATAATTACTGGAGTTCATTCATCATAGCACAAACCCACTTACCACATTAGAACCCAGGGTTCACACAAGAAACAGCACCAGATTCTCTAGGTTCCAAGATATTTGAAGATGAGTTGGATCGTTCGATATATAGATGTGGCCGCTCATCCACAGGAAATGAGCTTGGTTACAGCCTGGTTACAGCGGTAGCTGTGGGCCTAGAAGCGGGAGTCGTTATATATTCCTGCACCTCAGCAGAAGAAACTTCATCTGACAAGGTACTTTTCAGCACATTGTTTTGATATTCAAAAGAAGTCGGCTAGACATACCATGCAAGGCCTTGCGCAGAACCGAAACAAGACTGAGATCCAGAAACCACCCATGACAGCGAATGGATGTGATATGGTATGACTGAACGGCGAATAGTTAGACGCGTAGTATCCTGGTCCCACCGTCGCCCGTACGCCGGAAGCCTAAACCCGACAAAAACAGGTGATGAATATCCAATGTTCTATGGGCGATGAGAGGCCGACGTACACGTCAGCGCCACCATACCCCTTATTTTCCACTAACGTGCCTCATACAGGGTGCATGGTGAAAGAGGAAGACAGCTTTACAGCTCGCAGGCGCTAGATCTTGAAGGAGGATCAACCTCCGTCACTTGTGGGCAAGCAAGTTGATGTGGACTCACCCAAACTTGGCCAAACCCTACATCACTTGAGCGCTTGAGCACGGTCATTCCAACGCCGACTACTAGGCACCGTCCCTTGAATATGGCCAACCAAGCCTCGCGCCGCGGAGAGTTGAAGATGATGGTGAGATCAAGACGACAGTCGTTGCCAAGGCCGGGTTAAGCATGGTCCAAACATCGTTGCTCCATGTTGCAGTAGTAAGCTGTTTGCGTTCAGGCATGGTTGCAATACTCAAGCGCTCAAGCTCAAAATTTCCGGCTGTACGGATTCGCATTTTCTTACGCGTCAAGTGCTGTACAAAAGTTCGTGAACTCCGCGAGAGTCGGGACCAATTGTTACTCTGGAGCGGGCGTCATGAAACGTTTTTCATCAAGGCGGCTTCTAAAGCCCTTTCCTTCCAGACACCGATGACAGGAGCCGCCCAATCGCGTGATATATTAGTTTAAAAGGCCCAAGGTTTTATTTACCTTACCTTATCCTCAGGGTCGCCCACTTCCCCACATATTTCCCAATGCTCTCCCTCGCACATATCGCGGTGGTCCTATACCTAGCCTGCTCCACCTTGGCCTCCCCGTCGCTGCACAAGCGCGCGTCGGGAGTCACGACGTCACCGAGCGCGGCGAATGGGCAGACCTTTGACTATATCGTCGTGGGAGGGGGCCTCACAGGCACTACCGTCGCTGCACGGCTCGCGGAGAACGCGGGAATAACTGTGCTGCTCATCGAGGCTGGTGCTGACGATAGGACTGATCCCCGTATCTACGACATCAACAGGTACGGGGAGTTCTTCGGGACGGCACTTGACTGGGCGTGGCCTACTGTTGAGGGACGGCGGATATCGGGGTATGTGCTTTATGCATCTTTTTATAAATGGTGCTAGTGCTGATGCGGAAAATTACTGTAGAGGAAAGACGTTCGGTGGAGGCTGTAAGGGGTTTTGTCGCATTCTGTCTGTCAATGAACACTTAACGCGCTTTTTGGAATGGTATAGCCTCTATCAATGGCGCGACTTACACCCGTGGGTCCAAGGAGCAGTACGATTCGTGGTCTACGCTCCTCGAACCCTCCGAAGCCAGCGTAGGTTGGAACTGGGCCGGGCTCTGGAGCTACATGAAAAAAGTCAGCTTGCCCCCTGCATTACTCTAGCACGAAATCTGACTTTGGACTCCCGAAATCAGTCAGAGAATTTCTCGCCTCCCAACGACGTCCAGGCCTCTAAGGGTGCCCAGTTCATCGATACATACCACGGATACTCCGGACCCCTCGGCGTTACGTTCCCCGAGCCCAGCGCGATGTACGGCGGACCACAACAGCCGAACTTTATCAGCACCATTATTGGACTTACGGGAATCAAGCATTACAAGGACCTTAATGGTGGCACACCCAACTGCGTGTCTGTCACGCCGATTGTGAGTTTGCTTGCTCTCCTTGGTTGGTTAAGACCCTGCCTTGACGCGTCCTTCTTTGTAGACAGTCAACTGGCGCGATCAAGGCCACAGAGCGTCTGCACCAGAAGCCTACTTCACCCCTGTGGAGTCTGTACGTACCAACTGGCTCACACTGGTGAAGCACCAGGTCCGTATTCCTCTACACTCTACTTAGCATCCATCCGTTCAACATTTCGACAGGTCACCAAAATCAATTGGTCCGGCTCGACTCTCCCACTGACCGCCACCGGTGTCACCTTCGCGCCTGCCAGTGGAGGATCCACACGCTACACTGCGTTTGCTCGCCGTGAGGTTATCGTCGCTGCAGGTGCCATTCAGGTAATTCCATTCACTCTCTGCTGCGACTTCTGGCTGAACTATCACTCCCACCAGACTCCAGCCCTCCTGCAGCTCTCTGGCATCGGCGACTCTGCCGTCCTCGGGCCCCTAAACATCACAACCCGCATCGACCTCAAAACCGTCGGGCGCAACCTCCAAGAACAGGTGTGCTCCTCATGCCAACCTCCCTTCATTACATTATCAATCATCACTAACCGTCCTTCCTTCCTTCCGCAGCCGATGTCCGCCCTCGGCGCCAAAAGTAACGGCTTTGATGTCAAAGGCCGTGGGCCCTCGAACGCGATCGCATACCCGAGCCTCAAGGAGGTCTTTGGCGCCCAGGCGAATGCAACGGCGTCCAAGATCCGCGCAAATATACCGGCGTGGGCCGCAGCGCAGGCGGGCTCGGGGCTTAGTGCGGCTGCGTTGCAGACGATTTATGGTGTACAAGCGGATCTTATTATCGATAAGAGTGGTGAGCGGGTCTTCTGAGATGGGGGGTTTATGAGCTTAGCTGACCTTATGTGCAGCGCCGGTGTCGGAGATCTTCTATGATACGGGGTATCCTACGTATGTTTGGCTTGCTTGGTTCTGGAGGTGTGGCCATTCGTTGACATGTATCTGCAGGACGGTGGGCATCATCATGTGGAACCTCCTCCCTTTCTCTCGTGGGACTGTTACCCTCAAAGTGTGTTATTCTATTCATCTTTGCTTGAAAACTATCTGTGAATCTGATGCTGTCGACCAGAGCGCAGACCCCTTCGTATACCCCACCATCAAGGTGAACTATTTCGCAGCGGACGTCGATCTCGATATCCAGGTGGCAACTGCACGCCTTTCTCGCAAGATACTCACTACTGCACCACTGAGGTCCGCCTCTAATACATCTATGATTATCGTGTCTAGTGCTGACCACCTCCCTAGCTCGCTAACCACGGGTGAAACAATCCCAGGCGGGGCAGTCCCAGACAACGCCCAGCGTGGCACGGACGCGGCGTGGAAGTCATGGATCCAGCAGAACTTCGTCACTGTCGCGCATCCCGTGGGCACTGCGGCTATGATGCGTCGCAGCTTGGGAGGTGCGCCGCCATCCGTTTCTCTCTCCTTACTCGAGTCGGGTGCTGACCATGGTCTTGTTTGCTCTCGCAATAGGAGTTGTGAACGCGCAGCTCAAGGTGTACGACACGACCAACGTGCGTGTTGTCGATGCGTCAGTGATGCCGATGCAGATCAGCGCCCATCTGTCTGCGACGCTGTATGGTGTCGCTGAGAAGGCTGCGGACCTCATCAAGGCTTCTCAATGAACATGATTTTGTGGACTTCTCATTGGACTCTCACTCTTGTCAGACCCTCTTGTTTGGGCATTTAAGATACCCTCTCTAACGTGATAACCCTCTTGTTACTATCGCCGTCGCGCCGTGCCCCTAACACCTTCGTTACTGAGCTCTGTTGTATACCTGTATAATTTGCGTAACGAAATATAGTCGACAATTGTTTAAACTTGTACAATCCAAGGATCGAACTTTGAGTCTACTACGGAATGTTCAGAACATTGACAAATTACAGCATTGCGTGATCGAAATGCGTAACTTCGTCACTTTCCAGTCACTTCCCAATCGCTTCCATTGATCACACAAGAAGTTTTTCAATTGAAGGCATCCTCAGGCTTTATATAGCCCTGTTATCGTTTTTGGCACACTGCTACTTCTGACACTTTTTTCTTCAGGTTACACAGGCCCAACTGCGTTGACAGCTTTATTCAAGCAAGAACGAAACTAGCCTCGTCTACGGTGGAATCCGTTTTGGTTAAGTCCTGGCTTGCATCCAGGAACCGGCATTTTAGCTCTTTCTTCCAGGGTTCATGCTAGAACCATATCTTCTTCTCGAATTCCTGCTCATGCCTACCCCCCCAAGCACGCAAAATCCTATTTCCATGAGCCAACATTTCTGCTCGAGGAAGCACAGAAGAAACGCGCCTCGCCAACTGCAGTGACACAGCAGCCGCCAACCGAGGCGAAACAATCACGTCCACTGCACACTCCAATCGTGCGGATTCCCTAAACATGACTCGCGCGGACAGCACTGTATGCTGCTTGTAAGTTCTAATGTTATTTTTGGGCCGAAGAAAAACACACAACTTACCTTTCCGACAGCAATGTGCAGCGTTGCAAAGAAGGAGAGATCCTGGCGCGAACATTTATGGAACCCAGCGCAGCACTCCACGCGATATCTGTCCAGGGATCTGTCACTTCTGCCTGGCAATTTTTGCTGTGGATGCAGACGCCTCAAGCTCAACTCCACATCGCTCAACTCTATAAGACCCCCGCCAGCGATGCCCACCAATTCATCAAATTCGTTCGACTTGCCTCCTCAGGTACTCAAACTCTTTCTACCCCCACTCATTCATATCACTATGTCCTCGTTCCCCACCATCCTCGCCCCCCCCCCGTCGCCGCCTTACGCGGTGCTCTCCTCCGCTGTGCCTGTCGCACTAAACGTCGGTGACATCGCCCACAACAGCGTGCAGGACGCGGCTGGTACACCCGTTATGTCCCCTTCTCTTTTTTACTCATATCCATTGGTTCATCGAGAGCGTAGCCTTCTCTGATGTGCTCGTCATTGTCGACGTTATTCCAGTTGTCGACGCCAACGCACTCAATAGTGAGGGGCCCATTGAACAACGTGACACCCCCGATTTGCTCGCCATTGTCAACGTTGTTCCAGATGCCGACACCAACATACTTGACGGTGGCCCCAGCATGCGTGATGCCTAATGTCCTGTCTGGTTGCCGTCGTGGGGTTGTATTAATAGTAGTCTAACGGTACGACTGATGGCGAAGTTAACTTATCCCTGACTTATCCCTTTACCCGTTACAGTCTCCTATCTCACTGTTGTTATATGTACCCATACATTAGTGAACAACGAACCGTAGCCCTCTCCATCTCCAAACCAAGTAGGCCACAATTACGAGTGGTCTCAAGCTGGTCTGCATCATCAGACGGAGCACCGCAACGTACACATCTTCCTTGAACCCGACTGCAGTCCAAAGTGGAGTGATACAAACTCAAGGCTGCTCTTCGCATTCGCTATTCTCTCTGAAGTGATGACCTCCTTGTTGCCATTACACTAAAAGTGCTAGATGTCTTCTTAGCGTCACTACGAGTTTTGTTATAAAACCTTACAGTACATACAATCCACAAATCAAAAAAGCCTAGAAATACAAAGGTAGACTATCCGCAGATGTGGATAGAAGACGGATATATCTGGGGATAGAACATGCATATAAACAAGAGAATGAAGCAAGAGGATAAGAAAATAAATACACAGAACGGCTATCTCGATTGATATAGAGCAGAGAGTACAACCATGGCTACCGGAACCGTGGTGAAAGGGCTGTGGGTACGGGTAAAACAGGATTGCGTTGGAATATCGTCTATCAGGCGTAAGGGGAAAGGACGTCTCACTGTGTCAAACGTAGCTTCCTGAACAAATCTCCCCACGACTCGTTCTCCCCATAAGATTGCTGAGGCGACTCCGGGACATCGAAAGACCCTGGCATCAGGCGTTCAAGCTGTTCCTCCTCTTCCTTGGGGTTTAAACTGGGTTTGGGATCTTCAACAACTACACTCGGCGCTTCCTTTGTTGGCGGCGCGGGGTCAAACACAGGCGTGGGCGGACGGGCGTTCAACGCAGGATGAGCTTCGACCAGACTCGCCAGGCCAGGCACGCCCAACGTATTACCATGCGACAGCGACTTCAGCGTCCGTTTCTCTGGGGACGTGACGCCTTTGTCTTCTTCGCCTGCGTCGGTGGAGACTGTGACGACCTCGTCTTCCTCATCATCTGAGTCCATCCAACCGCCACTATTGCTCGTCGAGGCGGAGCTGGCGCGGCTCGCGAGGGAGCCGAGGCGGTTGAGCGCTCGTGCAGAGGCAATGGCAGACTTCCATCGCGCGCGGGGGTCGAAGTGGTCCCGCAAGCCATCGCTGATGTCGTGCTCACCCGTGGGGCTGAAGGTTGTCAGCCACTGCAAAAGGTGTTAATATACATTCAATCGCAATAGTGCGAGGAAAACGGCGCACCGGGTCGTTGATCGCCTGTTCCGCTGTAGGTCGCTTAACAGGATCCGGGTGAAGAAGCCTTTTGATAAAGTCCTTGGCTGATTCGACGCGTCAATATGCAATGGCAAAACGCGTAGGTCGTGATACACACCCGTCTGGGAAATATTCTTCCAGTACCGGTCTTGGAACTCGATCTTGGCTTCGGTGGTTTCTCTCTTGAGAGTGTTGATGTCGTCAGAGCGGAAAGGGTTGTACCCGCAGAGGAGAAGGTATGTTATGATCCTGGAGTCACAGTATTAAGAACCAGGAGAGTAAAGCACAAGTACGGATCAATCGTAGAACGTACCCGGTCGACCAGATATCCACGGGCTTTCCGTGCCCTTCCCGGTTGAGGACTTCAGGGGCAACATATCCAAGACTGCCTGCGAGAGTATGTAACTGCTCATCCGGTGAGTGTAGGTGCTTCGCACTAGGGCGGATATCATTCAGAGAGATTGTAACAGCTCGGGGGTGCAACTCACATTCCGAAATCAGCAATGACAATGTCACTTTCTGCATCTTTTGTTCGGTATAGGATGTTTTCGGGTCTAAGTACATTGTATTTAAATCAGAGGGCAAACATAGGAAAGACGACGTACTTGAGATCCCGGTGAACAATATCATTGTCGTGAAGGTATCCTACGCCGGATAGGATGGACCTAGCCAGTCGTTAGGGGTCTCCACATGTGGCAACAAATAGGTCTCACCGAACTACAGCGATTGCGTCTTGTTCTGTGAATTTTCCTTTAGATATGATTCGTTCAAACAACTCTCCGCCAACCGCAAGCTCGAAAGACAGGTAGTATTTGCTGCGTGACTCAAACCATTCATAAAATTTAACCTGTGGCGGCTATCAGCATTGAACTTTAAATGAAGAGAAATAAACAATACAATATTAGGATGATCCAGGCCCTTCAGTACTTCCATTTCACCCCACACACTTGCCTCGTTACCCTTAACCTTCTTCTTCGGTATCATCTTCAGCGCCACATCCTTCACGATCCCGCTTGGCTCGGATGACGTTGGCTTCTTGGCTGTCGAAGCGAAAGGGTGATTCTCAGACCCAGCGGCTGCACCACGCTCCGCGACGCCAACCTGCTCTGGAGGCACATGCCAACTCGCTTTCTAATGATAGTAATCGAAGTTAGCCTTCTTCGCGGGTCCGTAACGGATATGGACAAGCAATCGAGTTGCTATTTTGGTCGACGAGTACTTACCGCGACTTTTCCAAACGATCCCGTCCCCAAGACCTCGTGAATCTCGTATGATTTCTTCTTCGCGAAACTAGGAGGTTGTGGCAAAAGGGCCTCTGAGATTGAGAGTTTCATTGTAATTTTTGGGACAGTAGGCTGTTTCAAGCGGTTTCAAGCTCCGGAAGGCTAGTATCAAATTAACCGTGATTGGAGCGTTCCGCAGCAGAATTGAACAACGGTTAAAAGTCTAATGGAAGATGACGAGAATGAAGACTTTAGAGGGGAAGGGAGATGACAAGCAGTGCCAGAATTCAGGCATGGGCAAGTTATCGGTGTTGGAATTGTTCCAGCCGTTACGTAAGGCAAGGCTGTGTCCACCGTTCAGTTTAACATGGGTTTCCATCAAGAATTACGGCGTAATGTTCCGCCGCTCAATAAGTTCGTACGCAAAATGTGAGATTATGAGTGGAATTCACTGTAACATGCAGAAAGAATGGATGTTCAGTCGCGAAACATTAACGCGACGCGTTCTTCCACGTGACTATTCCTACCAATCACGGGCTCGAGCGCCAACCTGATTGGCCAATGACAACTTGAGCTTCAAAGCTCGCCAGACTGAATGAAGTGTGAGATCTATAAACGCTATGCATATTTAGAAAGCCCTGACAAGAGCATGTATTTCTCAAAGCAAGTGTATAGAATCAGTAGTCTAGAGTACTGTAGTGCGTACAAGCTGCCGCTTCACGGACTAATCAGGACAAGTCAACTTCCGAGAATGTCCATTTCTAAAGTTCATCGTCGACCACCATGCACGCCACTTTTGACCACCATGTCCCTCTCGTTGCCAAGAACCGCAGCTCGTCTATCGATTGGCATGACGTTTGCAACAACCGCCTCGCGTCCATCGAGCGTTGAGGGCACAAAGAAGGAGGAAAAGCCCCTCTACGCGACCGCGCCATCTCATAGATCCTACATCTTCCTCCATGCCTCGGAACCACCAGCATCGTTCCCTGCGCGGGTATCAACGCCTATACAACGCGCCTTGCAGTTGAAGGTAATGAAGTGGGGCGGGGCTGTGAATTTCTCGTGGTTCGGGCCACCCAAAACTACCGGACAGGCTGTGACCGCCTTTTCAACATTGGGAGGGCGTCTCGAGATTCCGGACCTTACTCTGGAGAACCTGGACGAAGTCGAAGGGATGCTGCAGAAACATGCTCTTGAGGGCCCTCTGGCAAAAGGATCTTCGGATGAGATTTATGTGTATGTTTGCACTCACGGGGCTCGGGATTGCCGCTGCGGAGAAACGGGAGGAGCGGTGTATTCTGCGTTACAAGATGAAGTTGCGCGGCTCGTGAAAGCAGATCCATTCGGGGTTGCGAGTCGTATTAGGATTGGAGAAACGGGACATGTTGGCGGACATCAGTTCAGTGCTCTTAAGTAACACTTTGCCCTTCGCCTTACCTAACCTGTATTTCTGTTTCAGATACGCCGCCAATATCCTTGTCTACCCTCATGGCGAATGGTGCTTATCTCCCTACATTCTTCATCTCGTGAAGTAGTATTTCTGATATGTCTTCAGGTTGGGCAACTTGAAGCCTGCAGATGTTCCCGCAGTCCTGTCAAGAATTCTCGACTCCTCAATACGACCCTATATAAATGTCGACAAGCCCATACTCCCATTACATTGGCGTGGCCGAATGGGCTTACACATAGACGAGCGAGAACATTTGTTTCAATCATTACACCTAGATAACCTACATCGCCAATAGACTCCATACTTTCCCCCCTGCGTATAATTCGACCGTCGGCATGCCGAAAGGCGTTGATGTGCCGTACACAGTAGTATGAACGGCGACGTTTTATCATCCAGGGCTTTCGTTTTGTGCGAACAGCTCCAAAAATTCTTCATGACTTGCCTGGACAGGATCCTACTGGTTCGGCCGTGTGTTTCCGCTTGGTTTTTTTGCTCTATCTCAGTCTGGCTTTTTTCCGCCTTATGACACTCGTGATCTCCGTATCGCGCGCGCCTTCAACCTCCTATCTTTTAATACTAGATCCACCATTTGCACCCCAAAACTCAGATCAGACGTGGACTGAGGTCACAAAGCCCTCCACAATTTCAAATTACAAATGCTACCCTCTTCACGTAATTTCACGGCCACACCTCTGGATTTTTCGTTGCCATCAGGGTGGCGGTCCTTGCGCCCTGATCGCGGCTGGCAGAATCTGCAATGATCCATGATTCGATCATGAGTGAAAGACGAGCCGTGCTTTGGTTTCTTCCGTCTGAGAGAGTTGCCGTGAGACGATACATCTTCCCCTTGGGGGCAGGTCTTGCCGGTCGCCGACCTTGAAAAAAGCCTCAAAGCTGAAACATTGACGCCACGAGGGCCCACAACCCGTGCGTCAAGTAGCGGGACCTACCTGCGTTTCCAGAAATCCTGAAGAACCCTCCGTCATTTGTTCTTGTCACGACCCTTGCGTTGACTTAATCGAGGGGCGGTCGTGCTGAAGATCCTTCCACAATCAGACATCTCAGCCCTCGGAGGTATCTATTTAGCTCCACAGGTCCGCCCTTCGGTGTGTGTGCGACGAGAAGAGTTGTACCCCTATACAGGGCTGCCGTAATCTATGTCTAAAGTAGTGTATGTACAGAAAGTCCACCATGACCGAACCGTATGTACGTTGATCGCGCATCACACTTTCTACAAACGAAATTGCCCTCCTGACCGTGGGCGGGCATCAACGCTTTTCGAGAGCGCCTGTGTGGTCGCAACTGGCAAGACGATTGCTCCACATACTCAATGTTTTCGAGCGAAATTAGCGAGCATCGTGACGGGAGGCATGCTTCTAACGAAATTCCAATGTACAACCATATATAAAGCCAGGGTGTGCACATCATTATACGATGTAGTGATCAAATTCGAGTGATTTCTGGTTTTTTGCTGGCATGGGACTGCTGCTCGTCTGTGGCTGGATGGTTAAGATCAGAACGATGATACGACTGGAATAAGGTAGTGTACATACCAGATCGTCCTCGAAGAGGTCCTTATCATCCAGGCGGCCACGAGACCGCTATGGGGGTGTAACGAATGAGGTTGAGAGATCGCGGACATAAAGAAAACATACCAAGTCACGGTTGGGATCACTTGAGTGTTCCTGTGTTGTGTCGATCCTGATGGAAATGGTTTGCTGTGAACCTTTTTTGCTGGCTGCACTTTGGTGCGTGTTGAGAAGCGTTGGTGGAATTGACACCAGCATATGGCTGACATCGTCGACCTTGCCGCTGATGGTCCTCCGCGCATTAAGTGTAGCGAGGAAAGAGTTTGTGTACACTGTAAAAGAAAGGATCCGTCGTGAACAATCATCGGGTCGGAGATGCTTGAGCTTACATCGGCCAATGCAGAAGTAGAAGGTTGCATAGATCAAAGTGAGTGGTGAGACGACTAACTAGGATCTGGCATTAGACGCGGAGTGTGATCGCAGACGACAGGAAAACATACAGAGACGAGCGAGGCAATAGCACACATGCTGCAATAAAACGTGTTCCAGTTAACCCACAGCAGAACAATGTCAGTGGTAAATACCTGGTCAACCTAGATCCAGAAAAATGTGAGTCTGGTTGTACTATGATCAGCGGAGGGAAAAATTCGTACACTCCGGTATTAACAACGAATAGCATCTGAAAGTGAGTTCGTCAGTGCAAATCCAAGTGGCAACCAACTTCGCAGAGAGACATACCAGCCTATTGATCATGCTGTCTGATCTAAAGCCAAGGGACCGTTAGTTATGGGCCGATGGCGAATGTTTACGGCATACCTCTTGAAACCAGTCCGTGCTCGGTGGAGCATGAAGCAGAGGCTTGCAGCGATAATGATGTCGGCGGCAGTCGACAAGGCGTTGATAGAAATCGTAATGGGCTGAAAAAAATCATCAACACTGCCCGAATCAAAAAGACTGTGTGGCGGTCGTACCGAAATTTCTAGCAATTCATCGAATGTGTTGAGTTGCATGCTATCCAATGCTGAGCATACGCCTGCAGTAAGTACGAGAAAACTTACGACTGAACTACCCAGACTAAAAGGCGTCGCTGTTAATGAGTGCAATGAAAAGCCGAGAAGTTGACATACCGGTACCCATGACTAGAGAGAAGGGTTTGTTTAAAATGATTCTACAGTCACAAGACAAGGGGCTTACTAGCGTTCGCCACGACGATAGCCAAAATGAAACCGGTCAGGAAGACATTTTTGTTGCTTACTGCAATTGAACGCTGACGTTAACGTGATTTCGCAAACGGCATTCAGGAACACCTACGCATCCAGACCCGGGTTAAGTAGAAGCTTATTTTTCCCAAATCAACAACGACGCCTTCAGGAGTCAAAAATCTCTCACCATTGAACTAGAGCTCCGGTGACTCCCTATTTCTGAAGTTCAAGTTTGGTATCGAAGGGTAACGGACAATAGACTTACAGTAAATAGAGCCTCGAGCTATCGTGTCGAATGGCGTTCATATGATGGTGTTTGGCGGGAAAATGACAGGAACTCACTAGCACGGACCTAAGAAGAATGAGCCACGAAAATTACTCAGAATAGCAAGGAGAGTGACACACCAAATAAGAAGCTCAAGCGATGCGGGTTTGCTGTGCAATGACACCTGAGATATTTAAAGAGAAACACAAGCGTCCAACATACTTGAAGTTCGATATGAGATAATGATAGACTGCAGTGCGGCGTTAGTTACATACGTAGTATTTAATGGTTGCTGTAGCGTACCTGTATGTGTGACCATGGCAAGGTGAACGGTATCGAATAATGCGGTAATAGCGACCTTGAAGTCCAATTTCAATCAAAGCAATCATTCGCAGAATAAAAGTTTTGCACGCACAAGAGAGCGAAGGTACCAAGGATCTTCGGGATAGTCTTTCGATGAAGGAAGGTACCGTCAATTAGGCATAATTTACCCTGAAGAACGAGGTCGCTGACTTAGGTAGTAGTAGAATGTTTGCACCAGCGATACTCCCAACAGGACAGCGCTCACAATGACGCCGATGAGCATAGAGCCCAAGCTGCGATTTAATTTCCTCAGACAGAGGACCATATTTGGAAGTAATACTCACTTTGCATCAATATGCTCAGCCATACGAGTGATTGTGGCCATGTTGGCGAGTGAGGAGGATTCAGCGGTCAGTAAAGACAGCAACAGTCACCCGTTTTTGACTGGAGGGGCATAAGAAAGGAGGGAGACAGCGAGAAGCTTCTTTTCACAATAGATCCCGTTGTCTAAATGGAGGAGGCTTTAGCAGATATCTCATCCAACACGCAGCCCTGCAGCCCGATCCTGCGGTAAAAAAGTGGACATCCATCAACATTCATGGTCCATTCGCAGTTAGTATCGGAGCATCATTCTCGAAACCCCGTAACTTTTGAAAAGTGATGGGGTCCCCGACAAACTCAGGTATGACCTGGCCATCCAAGTTTGGTGTAACGTAAGAGAACAGAACAAACAGGGCTATAAGCCACATATATACAAGGTATACTTAAGTGTGTGATCAGTGGAAGCTCGGTTCATCTGGACGCGAACTCACGTACGTCATCCCTGAAGCTCGCAGCTTTGAAAGCATGAAGGCCTTAATTGAAGCTTTCATACATGGCATTGGCATAGCGAATGGAATGTCCTCACAAATTGCAATGGCGGGTCTACCAGGAGCGATCTTCATCGATACTGTGCACCTCATCCACTGGTGTAATTCACGGACGGGATGTTCTAAGAAATGGAATGCACATGCCCAATTTCATCGCCAAAATTTCCTCGATTAATCGTAAGTTCACAAGGAAGAGTTGGTCCTTGAAGGAAGATGAAGGAAAGGTTCCGATGATTCGGTTTACCCTCGCCGGTCCCGGGCCCGACAAAAATAGTACGCCACGTGTTTCTCTTGTTGGCTTGGACTTCGCTTGAACGTTCCAGTTACAGCTCACTCAGACTGACGACAGTGCATGAGAACCTCCTATGGCATCATCGTAAGGACATCCTTCGTTATTCCTTGTTCCCTACTGACACTGGATAGCATGCTCTGATGGGATATGCCTTCTGGACACCTTCAACTGGGAGTATGGCTTCATGTTGCTTCCGGATTGACAGCCGTGGGCTTCTCATGAAACCCGAATTTAAAGTGTATATATAAACATGACTGCGGACACTATCATGATTACTCAGATAATCATGTTGTTCTGGGTCTCTGGCCTTGAGGAACTTGTTAGTGACCGAACCGTATTTCAGTGTTGCTGCCTTCGACGTCCGACCTTGACAGGTGTCTATATATGCAAAAAATCTACTGGATCCTAAAACTTACAATCTACTGGCACCTGCCCCCTTCTCCTTTGGATAGGCAATGGAATTGTGATCAATCACTGACTATTTCTGGACAATTTCAACGGCCAGACTCAACCATCAACTTCGTATCATTTGCAGAGATCTCATAGTAACTACAGAAACATAACAATGTATACGTATTGAGACAGATGAACGGATACTTACTTATCGAGAAGTTATCGAGAACGCCGTCTAGCTAGAGACTGTGCCTCACTCACTCAACACATTTGAAAGGCTTGCGAGTGGAGGCAATCAGGTACAGGCCACAGGGTCAACGGCTTTCAGCCGCACTAACTTTCATCTAACCACCTTTGGGACATACGGACGTCTAACAATGTGCCTCTGAACTTTGCAGCATCCATACGGCAGCAGCTAAGCTATGTATGGTGAAATGAGATCTGCTGCTGAACAGGTGACAAAATGCGAGCACAATAATGCGATTATGGAGTCGATCTTTGGTCTTTAGGTAATGGACTCAACTGAGAGTACATCCTATGTACGTGTTGGGTAAGGTGGGTATATGTAAGTACGTATGAGCACGATCAACACAAGAAAAATAAGTCCTTAATAAACTAGAAATGTGATGGCGCGGATTCTCCACCACAGTGTGGGACGAAAGGCTTAACCCACTGCCTCACGGGTGTTCCTCGTGAACGAGGGAAACTGCTTTCTGGGAGCGGGGCGTGATGTTGCACTTGAAGGCCTCCGGGTAGCTGTTGAGCGGATTGGTGTGAGGAAATTTCGTGTGTGGCATAGGAAACGTACCTGATGATACCGGATGTGTTCTCGTGCACTGGGGTAATCTCAACGCCGTTCTCGACAGCTTTCTTAACGTCGAAAACCGCAAGCGAACTAGCTATGACAGAGAAAAGGGAGGTTTCGGCCAGATGCATACCAGGACAGATGCGGCGGCCGTATCCGAAGCACACTGTCCGTGGATCTCGCTGCGCCGGCTTCTCAGTCGTCGCGATGTGCCTTTCGGGCTGGAACTCGAATGGTTCTGGGTACACCTCGGGGTCATGGAGCATGTTCCTGTGCCCCTATCAGCTTCGTAAGGGACTCAGGCTATATGCGGCGTACCAGAGGTTGGCAAGAATGATAGAACCCTTGGGAATGAGATACCCGCTGATGATACCGTCTTCCATTGCAGTATGAGGGACACCTATATCAGCGAGGATTCAGCATGAGACGATAAAATGACTGATGCGGCGCGGATACGTGCCTGTGGGGGCGACACTGTTCCACCGAAGGACTTCCGAGAGAACTGCGTTGACGTAGGGCAGATGAGGACGATCCGCCAAGGTAGGAAGCCGCTCGGTGCCAATGACTGCATCAATTTCGGCCTGTGCTTTCTTCTGCACGTCTGAAAATTAGGTTAATGAGAAATGATCTATTCGAGGGTCAATAAGCGAAGCAAATGACTACCTGGGTTGAGGACCATAGCCAAGAAGAATGCATACTCTGCGGAGACGGTAGTGTCGGCACCACCTGAGTAGGAAGTCACACCACTGATAGAGGTTTTGACGCGACATCAGATGCTCACCTCCATACATAGAACTAGCGGTGAGCTTAACGTTGAAAATGTCCTCCTCGCTCATGGATTGTTCATTTTCGAGGTTCTCAGACAAAAACGATGGACGAGCTGAACCAGCGGCCTAAGGTCATCATCCATCAGGCCACAACTTGCAGGAGTGACACGGTTTTTGAACTCACCATTTGTTGCTTGGTATACTTATAGGGGATTTCAATCATGTCCTTTGTCGCCTGAGCCCATTTACGGGCAAGTGAGAGGAAACCCATGCCAGGGAGCCATTCAGGGAGATGTTGAATTGAGGGGAAGAAATCGACCACGAAAGCGCCTGGGACTGTGGCGGCGTTGAAGTTGTCGTTGGCACCTTCGATAAGTTTGACGAATGGATCCTCTCCCTCCTGAACTTCGTATCCGTAAGTGAGTTGCATAATGACACCACCCGCCACCCTATAAAGGCCAATTAGAATAAGCCAATCAAACAAGAAAATGGAAAAACTCACTTGCGGAGGTTGTTGCTCAAGTCCTCCGCGTTTACGAGTGTTCTCTTCAAGAAGCGCCGTGTTTCGTACTCGACTATTGGGTAATGGCGTTCCATGGTGGCAGGCGTTCCGATATGTCGAGAGAAGTGTTTACGATACGTCCGAAAGCGGGCACCATACGGCATGAGCACTAGGGTGTCCGAATATCCAAGAAGTTCTCCACCCATCTCCAGCCTCGGTCGGTCAGAATAAACGGAGCCTTGCTTATCTAGCTCGGCCATGACTTGTGCAGAGTTAACGATGATCATTGGGCGCCCAAGAAGCTTCACTGATAAGATGCCACCTATTCAAAGAGCGTTTAGGCGCTGTGCTATAGACAGAGCGTGGCGCTTACCCCACTTTCGCCCCCACTCGGCAAAAACCACCCACTCCTTTGAAGCGGGCATGTCAGCAACATTCTGAAGATATGAAAACTTCAGTGATAGTGCAAGATAATAGTTTATTCACTTACTCCAACGATGGGCAAGCCAGTCGGACCAGGTGGAAGGGGTGCTGCTTGCTTAGGCTTGAGGAACCACTGGAGTAGAAGAACACCGCCGGCAGCTGCCACAACGTAGTTGAGGGGGGACGACAAGGACATACTATGCATGATCAAGAGTATATCTGTGGTCGATGGGGGATGTGTTCAAGTTTTCAAGCCTTTGAGTTGAACGTCAGTTGGGATGACCTTCAGATACATGTTTTCGTGAAGGGCCAACAGGTGGCCGATCTGAATCTGATGAGATTTATCTACTCCCATGGAGAAGCTGTCGGAGTCGGGCGCCTACAGGGAAATTAGGAGGATGATAAGTTAGAGGTGGCAAACTTGCCGCGCGGGTGGGAACGAAAAAAGTTCCTGCAGGTTCAGAACGCTGACACCGTTCTGGCTATTTCCCGAGAGTACGAGACGACTGCCAAATGTATAACCTCAGGCAGAAGAGGACGAAATTATCGGGAAGAGATGCACATGACCCATATGATCATCAATTGTGCTCCATTCGGATCTGATGGCAGAAGGAAGCAATCGGGCCCAAGCTCTCTTCCTGCTCACTTCCAGCAGCCTCCATATTCTGACTCTTCATTTCTGCAGCGTTCTGTATATACAACTGGTACACAGCCTTTTCATTCAAAGTTTCCATCGTCGGGTTGAAGATGCCAGTATGTTTTGGTACCCCGCGTGCCACGTGGTTCGAGTTTGGCTCGAGCTCAGTGGCCATGATTGGTCACGCTTGTGAAAAAATAATTACCCACAGCACACACGGCCGAAACTTCGAAATGGTGGGCGCACGTACCTATATGCAGTTGTCGCCTCGCAACGAATATGGAGTTCCAGCTTCCAAGAATCTCCAAAATAGCTGTCGGCTGTCGATGACCCGGAGCGATAAGCTCGGGCTCGAACTCATAGTTCAGCGTATACAGACTATAACGCCTAAGGGTTTGTTAATCTGGGATGGGCTCGGATTGGGCTCGGATGCAGCTCGGACGCATTGAACATCCAAAGTTCGTTGCCTCATACAATTTGCAATTTGCAAAGAAATGAGCAGTCATTGGACGTGACGATCCAGGAACTAAGCGCCCATAACGGTACCGGCTGCCTCAAGGCTCATCTTGAAAAATTATCCCTGTGGCACATGTTTGATCGGACTGGTCAGGCGCGCCTGTGATCTCAAATAATCGGGTCCGAGTTCCAAACTACGCAGATTTCTTTTTTCCATCGTCTGCTCCACCTCCGTATAGCGACGCGATCAGCATACACGGTATACTTTGTCCTGGAGGAGAGCTCCATATAGCCGGATGAACTTTTTCTTTTATGTCCTACGTGAGCTCCTTGTCTCAGCTCACAAGCCCACATTTCAAATCCCATCCGTTCCTTTCCTTCGAGACTGTGATCTCATCTCTCCCTGAGGCGCAGCGCACAATTAGGACGCCATGTCGGCCACTGCCATTCCAGCTCTCGACAATAGGTTCGTCCCTTACATGGATCTTCGTCGACGTCACCTCTCACCTCACTATTTTCTTAGCCTCGGGTCTATGCTCATTGGTGTGATTGTTAGCGCAGTGCTTTATGGCGTTGCACTGCTGCAGGCGTTCAACTATTTTACAAGTATGCCTCGACTCATCCTATCCTAAGCTGCTCACTCACCTATGCAATGAAGATTATGTGACCGACCCTTGGTTCTTGAAGGCGCTGGTACTCCACTCATCGTAATCTCATTCGACCTCCAAATTCATCTCTTCGCTAGGTCGGCATGGTCGTAATTTTTGATTCCGTCCATATGATCTTGATATCTCATTCAAGTGAGCCTCAGACGGGTTGCCTCCTAATTTTCACACCGCTAAAGCTCTGCTCTAGTATACCACTATACCATCACGAATTACTTGTAAGTACGCATTCGCAACCCGCTGATGGTACCTCAAGCCAATCCCTCTACTTCATCTACAGCAATCCTGCAGCCCTCGGTTTGATGGAATGGTGAGTTCCCCCGTGATCGCTCTTTGCCTTCTCTTATCGCATACTGCATCAGGTCCCTTCTTGTAAGTATTACCATCCACTGTCGTAGATCAGCAGTTTATAGCGCGTTATACAGCTTGAAGCTCTGTTCACGGTACGCATACTGTCATCTCTGTGTTAACGGAGTCTCACGTGGAAGTTCAGACCTTGGGTGGTGCCGGCGTTCAGTTGTGAGCCTTATGCTACATCGCTTCCCAAATTCAGAGTACCTGATTTTCCACAATCAACAGATTCTATATTAGTCGTATTTGGAAAAGTACGTTTTACGATCATACATCTGGCGTCACATTCATAAGTGCCTCTGTAGTGAGCAAGAAGAATATTCCTTTAACTGCAGTCATTGCAGCCATTGTCTTGGCGAACGCTGGTGAGTAATCTGCACAGTAGGTCTGGCAGTGGCTCACCTCCATTCTACTTTTCAGGATGTGGAATAGGTATTTTTCATCTCTGATCTATTCCCAATCATTTGCTAATGGGTGGTCCTCAGCATGGACAGCCCTCGCGTGCGTATTTTTCACCGTTGGACGCGACTCTCACAAACTGTATGTAAAGGATGCAATTTGAAACGTTTGAGAATCTCCTTAAGATTTCGGTATGGTGTTGACCCACGGTTCCTGGACTCCTCACTAACCAACCTGGGCCCCTTTCAGAATCTTACGGTGACGATCAACGCCCTCTCGACGGCTACCGATATCCTTATCGCCGGTACCTTGTGTTACATGCTCAACAAAGCACGGACTGGATTCAAAAGGTACGAGTTTTCGCCCAGGTCGAAGCTGCACGTCTCATGAATTGAAATCCAGATCGGACACCATTATCAATCGATTGGTGAGCTTTCAAAATTTCCGGAAAGTTTTGACCCGGAATTGAAACACCATTGATGCAGATTATGTTCGTTGTTAACACTGGAGTGTGAGTTGATACCCTCATATACCTCCGATGCTACAAGACTGAGAAATTTCAACAGGCTCACGAGGTAACCCGGATTTACTGGTACTTGATCACAGCTTATTTAAGATTTCAGCATGTGTGCGATTGCTTCCTTGGTTTCGGTGAGCCCTCTTCGATACTTTTAGCATCCGGAGTCATCAAATCTCAACCACAAATCCAGGTTCTTGCGTCCCCAAATACCTTGATCTACGCCTCATTCTATTTCTGCATCGGGAGACGTACGTTTTCCTGCACTTTGTCACAAACTAATTTCTGATCGTCTACTACCAGTTTATACGAACTCTCTACTTGCGACGCTGAATGCGCGTAGATCGATCACCAGCTCTGCTGACGGCGGAAGCCATATGCTAGTCTCAATCCCACCTAGCATCGTCCACCCCACCAGCTCCACTGGAGATTGCACAGGCGTGAAGAGCGCCACTGCACCCAACATATCCATCCGGATCGATACCACCAAAGAGTCGATGCGGGGGCAAAACGGCCTTGGCACGGTAAGCCAACCTACTTTCCTCTCAACATATGTCCTTGCTAATTGATGCGATATAGGAGAGCTACGAAAAAGATGAATATCTATCGCAGAAAGGCCACGCATTTTGACTTTGACACCGTATAACGGCTGATTAGATTAGAACACCATACTGTATACCAATCATGCTAATGTAAACGGAGAGCACCCTTAAATGCCAGGCTCCTCCAATTCTGTCTCAATAATAATTTCGCCAGCATCAGGGGCTGCACCAGCACGACTGAGAAAACTGTAGTCAATAAGGAGTACATCGTTCCACGACGGCGTATACCTTGCGCAGGAAGTTAATTTCAAAGACGTCCGCTTTGATCCCTGAGGCCTGAGCCACAGAATCTTGAGCGAATTAATGCACGGCAGTCGTTCTTTGAGCGTGGTGCTATGTATCTCGGGCACGCCCACTGTGATCTTGCGCAGATTCACGAGACGAGGTCCAGTGAGGAATAAATCAAGCTCTTCCCACAAACCAATAACCATTGCATCATCACCTGCCGCCTCCCATTCCCGGAATTCGTGATCCCCCACGGCGGTGAGACGCCCTGGAATTTGGGACAGGAGGCGCAATCACTGCATCGTCCCATACCCTGATGTGGAGGGATCGGAGATTGACGTTTTCCGCGAGAGAAGTCTCATCTGAAAGAAGCACTGTAGACGTGTTCAGCATGGAGGGTCCACATAAATGAAAATCTCGATGTACCATTGGACAGGGTGTCGATCCTCAAGTAGGTTAGAGGGGAGCCAGCCGGGCGAAGTAGTTGGCCATATGCAGGTATGTTATCGTAGACCCATAGATCAAGGCTGGACAGTGCTTGCGGTGGCCGATGTCGGAGAAACCATTGCAAGGACGAATAGTTCCCCCGGGAGCAGCGACAGAGACCGGATCTCCTTAGAAAAGCGAAAAGAATGCGGCATCACTCCACTTTCTTCCTTGCATTCACCGTAAAGCTCCAATTCTTCCAGTAAAGGGAACGAAGTCACCAACCAGATAACTACTAGAAACGTCTCGCAGGCTATGGTGAGGTGCAATGAGACGATGGTGGGAAACCAGCCTAATAATCAAAAGTTTCTTCATGCTCTGCTCGAGTGTTAAGGGAGATCATGAGCGACCGATGAGTAAGATGGTACGAAAGCTTGGGGATACTTAGCAATCTCGAAAGCAGATATCCTCTGCGATGTCTAATTCAAGATGCTGGACCAATGGGCGAAGCGTGACGCGGATTCAAGCATCGGAAACTTGGTGGTGAAATACAAACATCGAGTTGTGATCAAATAGAAGAGGTTATATCTGCTTGCTGGTGTCCACGCCTTGCAGACCCGGCTGCAGCGTTCGAGGCTCTTCTTATCGGCGTAACAATGGTCAAGAATGCGACCGAAGAGCTCCGGTGGGGGGCTCAGAATGGGCATTGGTATGCGTACGATGATTTGACGTCGGAGGCCAGTGGAATCAGACGAGCAAGAATAGACTGAGCTTGAAGCTTCGGCTGTCCATTCAAGGATTGAAGTGCTTTATACGACAGCCTGTCAGGTTCGATAGTATGGATGGCCGTCAATTTGGTTGACCAGAGACTTGTCGGTAGGAACCTGTGTAACTTGATCTGTACATACAACGATTGGGCGTCGTAAACTGGATCTGCACCAGCCGAAATGCTGGCAACGAGTGATGTATCGATACTTCATCAACACTGCAACGGGCGCTCATTGTCATTATATGTCTACCTGTTGCACACCTGTGCACACTCAACCATCGAAGCCCCTCGAAGATAATCCCTTGGCTACTAGTTGGGAGACAATAGGATTACAAAAACTCGAGCAAGCAGGGGAGGGGACATACTTTGAAAACGAAGTTCACCATGTACGGGGGCTAATTCAAAAGGCGTCCGCTTTGATCCCTGAGCCACAGAAGCCTGAGCAAATTAAGGCGAGGCGGTCGCTCCCTGACTGCGGCGCTATGCGTCTTAAGCACCCTCACCGTGACATTGCGTAGTTTGTCGAATCGAGGACCAGTGAGAAGTTGGTCAAGTTCCTCCCACAAGCCGACGCATGTTCCATCATCGCTTCCCGCCTCCCATGCCTGGAATTCAAGATCTTCTACAGCGGTGGATCGTCCTGGGATCTGCGATAGAAGCCGCAGTAATATCCCCACTGCATTGTCCCATACCCTGAGGTGGAGGGATCGGAGGTTGACGTTTTCCGCAAGGGTAATGTCCTCTGAAAGAAGCGCTGAAGAATCGTTATCGCACCGAATGTCTGCACAGATGAAATCCGCGACATACCGCCGCTGATGATTTTCAGGTGGGTTAGAGACGAGCCAGCTTGACGAATGAGCTGGCCATGGGCAGGCATGTTGTAGTCAACCCATAGATCAAGGCTCGATGGTGTGAGGAGTGGGCGATGTTGAATGAGCCATTCAAGGAAGAATGGCTCGCCCGGAAGAAGTGACAGGGAACGGATGTTTTTGGGAAGGAGAAGAGGTTTATCACTGTCGAACGGCGGCATAACTTCGCTTTCCTGTTTCCATTCACCACGAACATTCAATTCCTCCAGCAAAGGGAATGAAGTTACCAACTCGATAACTTCTAGAAATGTATCGCAGGTTATGGAGAGGTCCAACGAGACGATGGTGGGGAAACAGCCGAGGAGAAGGGTTTGGTCTTGCCGAACACGAAGGTGCTTCTCATGGAATTCCCAATCGAAAGTGTCTTCATCCTCTGTTTGATTGTCCATCGAGATCCTGAGGGACCGAGGGGCGAGATGGTATGAAAGTTTGGGGATAGCGAAAGCGAAATCGTGGAGATCCTCTTTAACATCTAGCTCGAGATGTTTAACGGATAAACGAAGCTCAGCGCTGAAAGCCTCTGATTCAAGCATCGGAAGCCAGGTCGAAAAATACCGATATCGAGTTGTGAGTGAACAGAAGAGGCGGTTCCTGCTTGCTGGAGACCAGGCCTTGCACACCCGGCTGCAGCGTTCGAGGGTCTTTTTATCGGGATGACAGTAGTCCAGAATACGATCCAAAAGCTCCTGAGGAAAGCTCGAAATGGGCATCGGTTTATGGGCGTGTGAGTGGTCGTGCGGTTAGAAGATCAAGAACTTGGGGGCGGGACTCGGCGAAGCTTTGACTGTCACTTTAAGGACGCACGTATTTTATACTGCAGTCCTATCAGGTTTACGATGAATCAAATGGACCAGGCACCTATCGCGTCTTGTCGTGTCTCGAAATAGGCATCGGTAAATGGACGTGTGAGTAGCCGGACGGTTAGAAGATGAAGAACTTGCAGTGAAGATGGACGGAAGTCGGCTTGAAGCTTTAACTGTCACTTCAATGATGCAAATATTTTATACTGCACAGCAATTTTGTGATCAGTCGGATAAAGACCAGACACCTGTCGAGTCTCGACAGAAAGCTGTGATGATGCCTTGCTCGCAACGCACGCGCTCACAAACCATTCAAGCTAGGGCGATTATCGAAGAGCCTCTGAAAGAATCTACTTGGGAAAATGGCGAGAAGTTTGCTCCTTCTGTACGCCACACCCACAGCTGATTGAAATGATAAATCAATCAAGATAAAGCTTATGAGAAAGATTAGACGAACCTTGAGGTGGCTGATGTCGGAGAAACCATGCAAGGAAGAATGGTTCTTCCGGGAGCAGCGATAAAGTACGGATCTCCTTGGGAAACAGAAGAGAACTGTCATTGTTGAACGCGGCATCACTTCATTTTCTTCCTTCCGTTCACCACAAAGCTCCAAAATTTTGAGCAAAGGGAACGAGCTCATCAACTTGATTAACCCGATGACTTCTAGAAACGCCTTGCATGCCATGATGGGGTGCAATGTGACGATAGTGGGGAAGCAGCCGAGGAGAATGGTTTGGTCTGGCCGAACTCCACTAATCAAAAGTTTCTTCATGCTCTGCTCGAGTGTCGAGGGAGATCGTGAGCGACCAAGGAGCAAGATGGCACGAAACCTTGGGGATAGCAATCTCGAAAATAGAGATATAGTAGAGATATCCACTGCGATGTCTGACTCAAGATACTGGATCAATGAGCGAAGCTTAGCGCTGATTCCTGAAAGCCTCTGATTCAAGCATCGGAAGCTTGGCGGGGAAATACAGATATCGAGTTGTGGTCGGGTGGAAGAGTGGTACCTGCTCGCTAACCTTGGCTAGGTTACCGGCGGCTTTTGGTCAGTCTGAGCGTATGAAACTTAGCAGTGTAATATCTTTGGTTTAGTAAGCAAAAATCCATTGCAAGTGCAGTGCGACGTATGAGGACTCGTTGACTTTGGGAGCTTCATTCGCGGGTATAGTCATACATTCTAGACGTTGAAAAGATTTGAGAGTACCACGGTGATTGTCAGTCCTTGTCACCGTCGTGGACGATGAGCAAGGTCTTCCAAACCCTAACCCAATCTTCGTGGAAAAGGAACTTTGCCAAACGTCACCTTCCCCACCACCACCACCACCACTAACGAAATGGCCCGCCGCTCTGCACTTCCATCCTCTGCGCCATCATACGTGCCTCACCCATCCCAGAGGCGTTCGCGACGCGGATCAGTCTGCCCTCTCGAAGTACGTTATGGGCCCTTAGACCGGTGACCGTTCCCTCTACGGAGACAAGTCTCGAGTAGTGGGCCCTACGGATGAATGGCTAATGATGAACTGTGTGCATTAGATTCCTTGATGCAGAGATCTTCACACCGGAGAAACTGCCTGGAAACCTCAACATTCTCACTGGCCTCACGTTCTTTGGTGGCATATTTACTGTGAGGGCTTGAGGCAAACTCGTGTATCCCGCATAATGTGGATCTATACCAGGTGTGTATGTACTTTTGTTCAGGTATAATGCAACGAGCTGGCATGTGAGCAGTATTCTAGCATACGAATACTCGAACCCAAACTGTTCGACCGCAAAATAATGCGCAACTCCCCTCTTACTCGCACTATACTCTAGACGTTAATGATTATGATTTTACAAATGGTCTTGGAATCAGTATTGCATTGCATGTCACTGCTGCCCGTGATATCAGAGAGAATCGTGGTTCAGAATGGCAGAACTACATGAAAAGTTGACTTTAACTTGCAACGTTCAGACTCTCTCAAACCACACCTCTGCGCGCTCTCGTATCGTTTTCCCTTCAGGTAAGACTCCAGCGCTCTATACACCCATACACCCATCAACCCCACACCACCCGCCTCAAAATCTGACCAAGCCGGCAGTGGCGGCTCCCCCGCAACTAAATCCAAAGTCCAGGACGGCGCCATCTCATTCCCAGTCGGCTAAGCAGAACACGCTTAACACATGGACCTCACTTTGAGTAAGGAAGTGCGACTCACGATTCTCGATAAGAGACGAATATTGTACGCACTCCCGCCGAAGTGTGTAAACCGGAGGTGTAAGGCCCAGGGACTAGACCACTCTGCGAGGAACGTCAGCACACCGGGTGTGATTTCTCCAGGGAAGATGCGCTCCGCATCGACAGCGAGGGATTTGCAGCTGGATGAGGCTGACGGCGAAGGGGCCGAAGATACGACGCAGATTTCGAAGGGGCTGTATTCACTATTGTGGTTCTGCTGGTTCTGCCAGCGGCCCAGCACATACGGGCGGCGTTCACGGGAAAACACCGTGGTTTTGGAGAGGAGAGTTTGTCGAATACTATCCTTGTATCTGTGGGTTCGTGTTAGCATTTGCCATGTGGTAAAGTATGGAGGGGTTAACTGGGTCTTCTACTAATTGATGGGCTCGAGCCCGAGCGCCTTGTCGGTGGGGCTGTGCTTGGTATTGTGGACAACCAGCCGCCTGGTTATTTTCGTTGGGATGGGCCATCGCGCCCAAACCGACTCCCGAGTGCTCAGCTGCAGCACATGGACTTGTGTTTATTGGGTGCTTGGAGCCCCTCACTTGGCTGTTCGCTGGAGAATTCCGAGCTCAGGATAGTATAGTTTGGCGGCCTCTTGTCCGTGGCGCACCGCCACAGGATAATATCGCGATTAAATTCAGGAAATTAGGAACGGTACTGAACAAAGTATTGGAGAGGAGAGTCAACCCAAGAATATCAGATACCAGAGTCAGTTTGATCCACGATGAGCAGGCTTTGAAACGATTTACAGTCACACATAGCACCTAAACATACAGAGACAGACAACAGATACAACGATGCATGTGCGGTATACAATCCTGGTGAAATTTCAAAGCCTTCAACTGGCCTATATATCAGACCTCCTCCTCCTCCTCTTCCTGGCCCTCGTCATCGTCGTCCTCGTCGTAGTCAACCTGTGTGGGACTGACAAAGACATGCTCAGGTTCGGCGGCTTCATCGGCGGCTTTCTTGTCAACGGCTTCATCAACGACCATCTGGTCGTCTTTCTGAACAGGAGCACCAAGACGAGATTCGGCACTCATCGTGGCCCAGTCATACGACACCGATTCCTTCCAGTAAGGTTTCATCTGCATAACTGCTTTGAGGTTGTCATGGTCCTTCCGTGGATGCTCCGCCAAAAGATCTTTGTGCGCCAAAAGCGACTTATACGTATTGCCAGAGGAGTCGATGACCTGATATACCTTGTTCGAGCACCCAGAAATGTAGATCTCGTAACGTGGATGTCCAATATTCACTTCGCCACGTAAAGCGTGTTTTGAAGGCTTGGCCTTGACCTTAATCTCGGCAGGTGATGGTTGAGCGGGTGTAGGAATATGAAATCTCGGAGGTGTTGCCGGAGCTTTCTTGCCTTTCTTGCCTGCCTTTCCCTTCTGGGGCGCACACTTGAAAGGAGCGACAACTCCAAGCTCCATCGCAATGGTGATATATGGCCGCGAGTTGGCTTTCGCCTGGTCAGACGTGGTGAAAAATTTGAACGTTTTCTGGACGTCAATGTTGATTGACTGCTTCCTGAGACGGTTCTTGACTTGTATGAAGATGGCAGTCATGTCCCATCGATTCGGGTGCGTATCGCTCGGCATGCAGATAGGAATGATCAAGTCGATATCTGCCAACGTGTCGTGACCTTGAATGGCTGCCCCTCGCACCATCATGAGGTAGCAACCTTCGTCGGTGACAATGAAAGCATCCCCTCCTTTGACAAATTGTGTGAAATAAACGAAGGCACCCCTGAAGGCCGTTTCCAGCGTCTCGCCGTTCATATTCTGGGGTTTCGCACTGAGAATCATTTCGATGTATTCCTCAGAGATCAAGGTTCGGAGGAAGTCGACGACGGGGATTTTTCGACTGAATGAGATACGCTCGTCCGTCGGCAGAATACGGTTTCTGAGTGTCTCCAATATGTAGAGATCGTGAGCCTGCGTCAAGAGCATCCTGGCAACCAACTCCCCCCTTGCACCCTTACTGACGAGCCCGGTATTGAACCATCTTGAGGTGGACTTCGGTATCACTTCTTTGTAACATGCGATGACCTTGTCAAGACGGTCATTCCAAGCCAAAGGTTCTTGACGGCCCTTCGCATTCTGAGAAACCACATCGTCGAAATGCTGGAAGATGACACGGGCTGCGGCCTCGGCTACGAAAGGCTCCGACGAATAACCACCGCGCAGGTATTGTCGGTGTTGTGGGACAGAGTAAGCAGTACGCATGCTGCTAGCTACGAGAAGGCCCTCGAGGTAGACAGCTTCATCTCGGTTTGACTTGAAGGTCAGGTCCAGCCGAATTGCAAGAGTTGGAAGGAGAATGTGGTCTCCAAGTCTAGAAACAATGATCTTGTCAATGTTGAGCTGAGCCTTGCCTTCAGCGTGGAGGGTCAACTTAGACATTGCGAGGTCCATCACATTTTCGATCGCCCGAGATGCCCTCGGCACAACGTGTTGGATTGTCGTCCAAAACCTACGACGCGTGTCAGTTAGAACAAGACCAAAAGTTGGAAAGTACATAAGCGGATATACAGGGGGCGGCCAAAGCGTGACATGAAAGACAAAGAGGAGATTTCGGCTAGAGAATGTTCGCCTTCGGTGACCAGAGATGAGCCATTCCAAATGTCAAAGGGAAGTTCAATGAAAGGAGCGTGTAAATTATCCTCCGAGCCCCTCTTATCGCCGCGATATGACCAGAAATTGCGCGCACTAGGTGCAAACTCGGACAATCGTGAATATGTGGAAAGGAACAAGGCAAAGGTTGGTGCATCAGACAAGTAAGTGAAAGCTTTGCAAAGACACTGATACGCTGTCCGCGGTGAGCCTCCTGTCTTTTCCGTCGTGACCGCGCCATTGGTAAGGTTATGTGCTTCGTCGAAGTAGAAGAGGATAAGCGGATTGTCTGATCCAAGCTTGCCGGCGACTAGCTTCATCAAGGTGTCAGCTAGAGAGGAACGGTTGTGTCAGTTGGACAGTCTGCAAGCACAAATCCTCGAACACGAACCTTTTCCTGCAACGGTATCATCATCTTCCTTATCCTCTTCGTCCAATATTTTCTCAAAGCCCTTCAAAGGAGAGTCATCCATTGTTCTGGTATAGAAGGCCAGGCGATTGGGGTCACCAGGATTGCCAAGATACTCGCGCCAATTCTTTGCAACTTCTTCGGGCAAATGGTTGGGATTTTGAGCCCTCCAGCTATCAATCCATTCACCTGCGCAGTCCACGGCCTTGAGTAGAAATAGCAGGTGCCGGCGCTGAAGCTTGAACGCTGAATGCAACTTGGGGTTCACAGCGAAATAGTCTAGCAAGGATCTTTCCTTCCCCGTATCGCCAGCGGGATAGCCTGCATTGAGAGATTAGATCATTTGTTGTAGTAGCGAGTAGAGCGTCAAACCTGTAACATCGTCTCCAGGTCGAAAGATAACGGGTATAGTGAAAACTGACTGAGCGAGTTGATCCACCATTCGCGATTTGCCCGTGCCGGAACCTTGGATGATGGCGCAAAAATTTCCATAGGAATTCTTGCTCGCCTCCGAAATACGCATCGTCTTTATTGCCCTGTGTAGCAAATCGGCTGCCGCGCCAACATATGGTGTCTTCCACGCCTTGATGACAGATAGAGGTGTGACAGCTGCGTGGAAATAATGCTGATAATAAGCAGAGCGATATATAACGGGTGGAGCCACTCACTAGGGGCGCTCTTTGTCGGTACTTCGTCAAGTTTTTTCACCTCTTGTTGAACTATTGAATATTGGATTTAGTCAAAATCCGTAGTAGATGAAAGTCTCACTGACTGAATGCTACGAGTTTTCCTAAATTTCTTCGCTTCCATGCCCCTCGGATAACACTATAAGTTGCGAGGTCACCCGGTGAGTCCAACCGTAACGGAACATCCTCCCTTCCAACAACCCTGGAGCACACAGCCTTGAAGAAAGGTACATAGTTGTTCTTGATATGGGTGAGCTCATCGGCTGTGAAGCTGGAGTCGTCGAAAAAGATTTCATCGAGAGTATAGGCGTTGCATAACTGTTCCACCTCCTGGGGCGAGAAGTTGAGATTAAGCCGTTTGGTGGCTTGCGGTGTGTCAATATTCGAGCCCGAGCGTGGACGCTTCGTTGATTCGGTATTCATGGTGGAATGAGGGGAGAAGTACAAATGCAAGAAGTCTTATATATTTAATGAAATGCGTTTGGCCACAAATGACAACATTGGCCACATCGATCTAATCAATCATTGTCTTACATAAGAAGATTATCCGTCACAAGGGCATCACAGCACACAGCCTCAGAATTTTCGGCGCTTGAATTGACAAACAACTTCCCGGGTCACAGGATGATAAACAATCCATTTATTGGTGTGGCAAAATCCAATAGACGGGTCAGGATTGCCCGTTAAATGGCTTTTGACCAGACAAACGGGTTTTCCAAAACTGAAACTTTCAGAACTTTGCTGATGCCGGGTTCGAATATTATGGTTTATGTCCCATTTCTGTCATTGGCATTTCCTCGAGTTGTTTCTAACCGAATCTCAAACCACCCGGATTTCGAGTTGTAACCACTCAGAGAGTGCGGTAAGCAGTTCACTCGTTTAGAGGGATGATTCAACACACATATTGGGTAAAAGAAAACAGAGTTGAAGTACGGTCGTGTAAGGCTATAATGGTCGCCTGGGGCCGCCACTCGATAATGGTGATCCTGGAGTGGAATTCAGACAATTGACTGGCAGTGGGTTCACAGAACGCACCAAGAACTGCACCATCATAACCATCATACGTGCCTCACTCATCCCAGAGGTGGTACCGTCGGCGTTAGTCCCGACTCCCGACATGAATCCACCATCCGACCAGGCTCCTAAAACCAGCCACTCGAACCGCTCGATTTTCGAAATCCCACTGCTGGCAGACATGTTTTATAATTAAAA
>JABCKT010000211.1:0-31427 GCA_018858115.1 Tephrocybe rancida
TGATCCGGCTTCCATCAGCCAGCTCCAACAATACATCGAGGACCTCCAGACGCCTACGATTTTCCAGTTAGCTGGAATTCGTTTTGATTGTGGTCAACTCGCTGGAGGTGACTTCAAACTCTGAGAGCCGCCTCTCCCCGACGATTCAGCAGTGCTGCACAGACAATTTCTAGACATCGTGCCCAAAGGACCAAATCAATAATATGGAGGAAGTGAAAGGAAGAGAATCAGCCCCTGCGACAGTACCTGGGGACCTAGACGGGTAAGGTACTTACTCTTTTCTTCTCGAAGGTGTACCACTGCTGGTGTGTTATGGTGTTCTGGACGCCGACTTCGGCTCTTGTTCGTGACAATGAATAGTGGGGTCAAAACATGATGAGTTCCGTCTATATCCCCGACTGTGCTGTACCTTAGGCGAGTGACCACTAGGAGACACGAAACAGCTTCCCTCGAATTTTGGCGGATGACAGTTGGTACCGAGTCTAGCTGCACCAGTGTCTTGCAGTGTCTCTGCCCCACCACTTAGCACCATTTTAATTCTGGGTGCCCTCTAACGACCAACCTGCGGCAGTGCGGTCCTCTCCAGCCCTCCAATTTTATCGGCCGGCCTGCTCGTCGCATTTGTGTAGCACAGTCGCAGAACCTGGGTACTGCAGTTCACTGCGTTTTCTCAAAGATAGCGCGGGGCTTGATAGGGGAATCTATTCACCTATCAAATAGACGAGGTGGCTACTTATCCTCAGCTAATTTGAAATTGATATCTTTCGGGAAAACGCAGTGATTCCCAAGTGCTGGTTTGTCTTGTCCCCTACGTTTAGGAAGTTTCGCACCGAGGTTCGTGTTCCGGTGCGAGATAGATGAGCGGAGGATGATACGACGGGCGATGGCGTGAATGCGATAGCTCAGACAAACGGACACTTCAGATCGTTCACTACCCATTTCATTTGGCACGGTGCCCTGCCAATTGATTCCCACTTTGGATCCCAGAAGATTCTCGCTTACAAGCCCTGACGCGTGCAATCGACGCAATAAGCTGGGACGACAGTGCCGCTCTCTACTTTTCATTCAACTATTAACATCAATCTACAACCGCCTACCCATGCTTTCATTCTCAGTCTCAATGTTTGTTCCCATCTTATGGACTCGGTCGTCATCCCATTTGCAAATCCATTGGTCCTTTGCGCGTCGCTCGCCTCGACTTCCTGCAAAAAGTGGGCCTGGGGTGAGGATCTCCCTCCCACCAGCCTCACCTATCTCCATATTCCATCCTCAACGCATATCGAAGCCCCCTTGCACTCCGTCATCCAGTTTACTCCCCCCAAGTTGATCCCTGTTCTCTCTGCTACGATCTCATTTGTCTTACAATATGGCCGTGCCTCTATTTTCTCCCCCCACTTTGGTTCAGGGTATTGTCTGCTACGATCTGCGCTGTAGAGGTTTGAGGTATTAAGTATTGCCAGTGAAGTGCAGATGTGCGAGCTCACGCGAATTTCTATCCTGCATAGAATTAGCAGTCAATGGAAGCGCGTTCTTCGTCGTTGGATTGCTTTCCCATAGCTGGTCTGTCAGAGGTGAAACGATGGGAGGCGCGTCAGGCTCAATCACCAGAAATGGGGTGAAGAGGATGCTAGAGGTTCATTCAGATCGAGATTGAGTAGCCCGAGGTCGTTCTCAGTCAGTTGATTTGGCTGATGTCGTCGCATGATTCTTCGGCGTATCCAACTCCAGGAGTATTACAGACGTCGACCTTACAACGAATGATTTCACCCGGATTCACTGAACCACCATAAATTTGAAGAACTCGATTGATCCCCCGCTGTCAAATTAATCGCCCATGGGCACAGAATACCAAGTTGACCCCTTCATCCTGTCACGATGCGGAAGCCAAAAGGCGAGTTCTGCGGGCTCGAAAGACAGGAAGCCCAAGCTCAGGAAACAAGTTGAAGGGCTCAAATGGGCCAGGGATAAAATCTATGAAAATTGAACATGGTTGTCGTGGTTGTCGTGGCGGCAATGTCATGAGAGCGGAATTGGGATATGTTTTCATTTTGATCAATACATGCTGCCTCTCTTTCCTGTTTTGCCGGCACCCAAGGTCATAGAGGATTTTATGGACTGCTACTATATTCATGCCTGACCAATATCATTGAGCTTACATTTGGCGCTTTCTGCAAGCTTTCTGTCAACTTTTCTGTTCGAACAATTCGGGCCCTCTTTTAAATTCTCCTAGCCACGTCGATTCCACAAATTGCTTCATTTTATCGCGCTTCAAATCGATCCGACGCAACTTTTGGTCGCCCCTGTACTGCTTAGGGGACATGCTGGGGCATGCTAATCAAATTTACGCCGCGGCTCATCGCGAAGGGGGTCATCCGAATGGGGCTTCGAAAAGCTCCGAACTTGAACAAAACTGGCGACATCGCATATGGAGGCGCACAACGCTGACAGGATAGACCAAGCAACCTCTTTCGAGATGGAACAGATTTTATGCAGCTAGATCTTATTCTCGAGCGCGCTGCCCACTCCTAAGTGCAGATTAGTACTGGCTGGAGTTGGGGTCTATTAGAGTGCGCTGTCCTGAAAGCTGTATTGCAGGGGTGCATTGGGGTGTGTTTATGGGTTACTGTGGGTCCTTGAACTCGGAAATCCTCGTGTGGATGGAGCTTTTATCTAGGTCATGCCAAGACGCCCATCAACTTGTCGCACCGCATAAATTTTCCAAAGAATCATGGGCACTATATAAGGAAAGTCACCATGGAAAACAACAAGGCACTGTTGAAGCCTCTAAGCATCAACTTCCATGTCTGTGGCGCATGGACGCTGAAGCATCTAAGTCATGGGGCTCTTGGCACATCAAATTTCCACGACCCAGCCGGCGCAGCCCGGTAATACGATATGTTTTCCTAATATCAGACGACACCCACGATTCCTCCTGATTTTTGGTTCCTTTGATATGTATAGTCTGCCATGCTGAGCAGCTGGCAACGCGACGCCAGACAAGATCTCCAAATCGAAGATTCCGATTCATCTGCGTCTATCTTATCAGATTCTGGTGTAGAGGCACATAATGATACAAGCGAAATTACAACAAGGGAAGACAATAGACGACTATTGCCAATGACTATTTCCAATCCTCTCAGCGCCCAGATCAGGGCGAGGTAAGGAACGAGTTGGTGGATCATCTGAAATCGGTGATGGAATGATACTGGCGTATGATTATACTACATATATACAGCTGCAGATTTGTATCAAAGCAACCAAGCGATCTGAAGAGAAGCAAGCAACAAATAACGATAACGCGTGTAGCGGGAACAGCGGGTCAGGAGAAAGCCGAAAGGTCATGATATAAAACATGATGGATGGTGTATGGGGAGCCATGCTCCGGAACGACGGTCAAGTAGTAGTAGGTGGCAACAACGGCAGTCGAGGGGAGGGTCGACGGACACGGGATAAAGTTTAAGGTGAAGCGTTTATGCAGTGAATGTGAATGGGGATGGTAAGCTTAATTGGACAGATCCTGCAACCAGAAATCGCAACTTGTAGGGGGTGTGCAGGGGCGCAGAAGATCACAGCATGATAGTCCGAATCTAGATGATCTGGGATCAACACCCATCTTCGGAGGGGAGAAGAAGACACAACTCACGTTTTTGCTTACGATCGCGCTATGTGCAGCGGATTTGTGGCACGAGATTTCGGGGGACATCGCAATGTTTTTGATGGGTAGATGACGGCATGGGTAGATCGGAAGGAATTATTATATCGCGAATAGAAGAGAGAGAAAGGACATCATGAGCATGTTATGTTCGCGTCTTGAGCCACGTGAAATGAAGAAAAAATAGTGAAAAAATAGGGAACCCAAAATGGGACCGTGAATAATAGTAGATGATATGGATGGGAGAAGTACAGTTGTGAGGACGATGCTGGTATTGTCACAGAGTGTCGATTTGGGGCACGTATAGCCACAGCTATATCAGTGCCGCGACCTCAAGATTTGATCGAAGGACGATGCTGAGGCGGGGAGAATCCATTGAGTGTTCGGTTGGGGGTGACAGATGACAGATGACAGAGGTAACAAAGCGGAGGGGGAGAAGCGAAGGTCAAGGAAAGGGAAAACTCACTCTGACATACATGATATGTCAGCGATCCGAGAATGCAGATATAATGAAACAAGACGAACCTTCGACGGCGGCCATTACGACCCGAAGCAGCGCAGTGTCGGTAGCTGTTGTTATACTTGAAGAAGGATCGGTCAATCAAAGTAAACAGGACCGAAGGAAGGCGCACTGTATATAGATTTCTCTATCTTTTGATCTGCCGGCCTTCTGGGCCAACCTTGCAAACCGGCGCTTGAAGTAGTCGCGGCCTGCTCGGATATCCCCTGATTCTCCATCAAAATCCTAAGGTCAAGGTCAACGGCACCGCCATGAAGAGGTTACGAGAGGGCGCACGGGGAAGAAGTTCTTGATGTCCGACGTGGGGATTTTTTTCTGGAACAGATCATCCTTATTCAAGAACAAGATCTGTCAAAGTGAGCTCAGGTGACCGCAGCCAAGGAATGCTGACGAGAACATACAACAGAGGTCTGCTTGAACCACTGCGAATGACATATTGAATCCCATATTGTCATCGCATCCTGCATTTGATTCTATCAAAGTTGGGCATTGATATGTTCTCGAAAAAGGCTTGACAGGACTTACTGCATCCCTGTCCTCGACAAGGCACTGGTCATAGCCACTCAAGCTGACCAAGAACAAAATACTCGTCACATCCTGGAAACAATGTATCCACTTCCGGCGCTCGCTCTTTTGTCCACCGACATCCACCATGAGCATTTGGTGGTCACGCAAGTCAAAGGTCGTTTCCGTAATGCCGATGGTCCGTGCTCGGCAGCGGATGATGTCTTGTTCCGCTGGAACGTAACCAGGGTCAAAAAGCCGGTCTAGCGCAGAGAAGAAATAGAGGAGGCTTTATGTGCGTAGATCGTCAGGAGAGAGCGCATAGTGGTTCAGGGAAAAGTATACGCACTTTTCGGGGAGGGCGGCCTCGTTCCCTCGTTCCCAAGCCTTCTGGACATTGGGATCCTCCCATAGCTTTTTAAGGGGTTCGTAGTAGTTCAGAGGGAAGGGCTCGCCGTCGCGCAAATCGGAAGCGTTTTCGATGAGGTCGACGTGAGAAATATTCGCCTCAGACACCTTGAGCTCCATGTCCTCCATTGCTTCGAGCAGGTATTTCATCCCACGAGTAAGATTATCGAAGACGAGTTGTCGAAACTGTTCTATCTCTTGCGGCGTGAACGGTAGTTTGTGGATCAAACGCATTTGCTGTTGACAATTAGGCGCTGCCACAGGAAGTCAGTTGAGATAAGTTGGCTACTCACCTTGAGAATCGTTGACTTCCCCGAGTCTCCTGATCCTAGGAGGAGTACCTGGGGCCGAAATGTAGCTTCAGCCATAAAATCCGCGATTCGTAACTCACCTTGACCTGAGACGCCATCTTGGCTTTTGCCTGAGTAGCATATTAGCTAAATCAATCAGGCAGAGTGAGTGTTGAAATATATGCACCTCCCTAAGCTGCTTCTCTGCCTCCCTGTGCCTTTGTTTGTCAATCTCAGTGACCTCTACGCCTCCAGGTGACGACATGCATGATCCCATGGCTAAAGCTCCCGTTTACAACGCAGGCGTAGAGAGGCGTATAGTGGAGAGACCAAGAAAGGCGACTGTGCACCCGTATACTTAGAAAGGATGTGCTGATGTCGAAGCTTGATGAACTTGGGATGAAACTCGGCCCTAATTTGAACCGATAGATCCCGTGTCCAAAGCTGTAAAAACCTAGAGAGAAACGAGAGAAATGAGATCTAGAGTAGAAGGACAGTCGGAGAATGTAGTGGGAGAAGGATAGGTGACAGGCGACGAGTCGACGATGCCACGAAAGTCGGAACGATTGCAACGGTAATCGTTCGGCCTGCCAACACGGATAATTTTGACGGCTTGCGACCCTCATTCCTTCCATCAGATTCACTTGATGTATCAAGATTACATCATCACTAGGTCCACGAGGAACACTATCTCAACGCGCTGGGCGCACTCAAGTTCGAATGTCAGGACCGCTACAGTGTGTAAGTTTGCACTGTAGAAAGTAATACAAAATGACTGTATTGTTCATCATACTGATCTGATGAGTCCAACTTCATGAAAGGCGACTCTACTGAGTACAGGCGCTGATAGGTGGTGATAGCTATGCAGAATAACCAATCATCTTGATTCGAGGTAAAATCTCAACCAATAACTGCCGGCCAGATGCCTGGGCGGCTGATTAATCATGAGACATCGTTGTCGAGATCGAGTTCAGGCGCATTCTTGTGGAACTTGGTTGTACCCGAACTTCAAACTGTGAAAATCACAGAAGCAGGCAAACAAGGCAACCGAAGTTGCCAAACCCAGGATGTTTGAGCTTGAAGCGTCGGCCCCTGGTTAAAGCCTTTCTGGTGACAAATGTGAGGGGCATTGCTATAATCGTTTGTAGTCTAAATATATACCTCTGATATCGGATGCTTAGCTATATTGAAGGACCTTTGGGCATGATTGTAACTCTTTCGTGATCATCTAGCAAGAGAGAAGCCAGGGCCTCGGGTTAGGGCGAAGAAAAGTAGCCAGGGCCCAGCAACCTTTCCACTTGGTGTTCCAGACCCAGGACGGCCATGGCCACCGGCCCATCGAACGAAACAAGGCCCGTGTACGCTGTTACAAGGAGGCATTCTCGGCAAACCACGAGGGCAAGAGACGAATCCAAAACATGAGCCAACGAATAACACGTTTACAAGGTGCTGCAGACGACAAGGCGAACGACGAGGATGATGAAAGGGAAGAGAAAGAAACGAGGAACAGAAGAGGAACCACACGTGTTGGTCTTTGTGTGCAAACTTGCCACCCTTGTGTTTCCAATTGTTCATCATGATTAAATAAATATAGTGGTTCGGTTTCCATCAATCGCGGCGTGCGACCACGACAGCACTGCGAACGACCCCCTGTAAACCCTAGTGCGCTCCACACCTTTCGCCTCTATTGCTGTACATGTAACATAGGTGCACCCAAACTGCGCATCGACATAGGATTCATAAGCATCCTAGTACCCTTCTCTCTTTGGACCCTTTTGTCACATCTCTCCCTTTCTTGTCTTGTCAAATTCTTTCGGCCCCGGCACCGGCTTATATTAACCCCAGCCTCGAATATAGCCCTGGTCTTCTTCCCTGCTTTTCAATTTTCTTCCTAGGGTTCTTTCGATGACGAGGTCTGAAAAACCAAACCAAGAGCCGTTGATCGTGCGGGTTGGTCGTGTACGCATCAAAGGCCAGGGATCGCTTTCTGGCTGGGCCTGGAGAGTCAAGTCGCTCGTCTTGACGAACGAGGCCCTTGTTATCCCGGGCAACAAGGTATGTACGAACGTACGACTTGCCTAGACGTTGGCTAAACTGCCACTTATTGTCAGATACCACTCGATCACATCACGAAGATAGAGCGGGTAGACCTGAAGCCGTACTGCCTACTACTCCAAGTGAAGAACAGGACATACCACCTCTCTTTTGAGAACGACGGGGAACTATACGACTGGCAAGACGATGTATACTCTCGTTGTCCCGCTATCGGCGTTGGCAACCCATCAGATTTCGTCCACAACGTCCACGTCGGCTTCGACCAGCTAAATAATTCGCTTCCAACACAGTGGAACGATTTGGTCAATCCGGCATCCCCAACATTGCCCACAGACGACCGGGAGAAGGCCGATATAGACACCAAACATATCTCGACGACTACAAATCAACTACCGTCGCTATCGTACACACCCCAGAGGACGCAGAGGGCTGTGCGCCCGAAATCCTCCATCTTGGATGGGCAACTGTCAATCAAGGTCGATGGGTTCTTCACTGGATGGAGATGGGTCGCGCGCTGGATTGTCCTGCGGAACAAGACGCTGACAATATACAGATCTCAGGTGTGCCTAACCTCGTTGATGGTGATCGTCCGTCTGACATGAGTATTGATAGGGCGCGCCGGGCGGTCTTGTCATCAATCTCGACGACATCTCGAAGGTGGTGATCGTGAAGGCACGGCGCCTGCGCATCGTCACGAAGTCTGGGAAACGATACTCCCTCTCCTTCAGAACCGCCGCGGAAGCCGTCACATGGCGAGATGCTATCAGTCCTAAGATTACCGTTCATAACGGCGAAATCAGTCATCCGTGGGGGTTCACCCATAAACAACACATCGGGTTTGACCCTGTGACTGGAGAGTTCACCGTGCGTAATCGCTTCCCTCGTCGGAATCTTACTCTGTGTAACTAATACCAATTATTACTCGTGGTTTATCCAGGGTACTATACCGGAATCTTGGCAACGCCTCCTCACGCAGCCTTCTCAGGGCTTCAAACAACCCCCAGTACATGTACACACGCAGGCCGCCTCATAGTAGCGTTAGCCTACTACCGACTCTTTGATTCCTATCTATATCTACCCCCCTCATTTTCACTCACCCGGACACCCACCCACCCACTCTCGGATTACTTACTATGCCTCCCCGCCATGCTTGCTATGCGCCTTAATTATTTTCGTCTTTCTGTTGTGCTTTTCCAGTCGTTTCAGGCATCCAGGTTTTCTGTATCCCCATGTAACTTGTATCCACTGCACTGCCATCAGCATGTCCCGTCGAAGAGACTTGTATTTGATACCATATGCATATGCTCTATGGTTAATCTTCCATTCAGATTTAGTCGTTCTTTCCATCCTAGTTGGCAAGGCCGAGACGCCATTCAAAATTCAGGTGGAATTGCCTTTTAAATTACCACATGACGGACTCATGATCGGGAGAGGACCATTTACATAAGGGCTCCAGCTCCTTGAGATACTCGAGCTCTGGGGTCAGAATATTCCTCTGCTCCAACTCTTGTAGACTCTCGCTGAAGGCTTCCTTCCCAAAAGATATGGCATTAAGAAGCCCCGAGCGACCGTCTAACGGCGCCCTGCTAGCAACGAATGCGTTTCTCGATCCATGCAGCTCATGATCCTTTTAGAAAGAAGGTAAATCCGTCGGACTGATAGAACCATCTCGAGAATATGTGCAATTTTGTGGGTGTCGATGCCGTAGCCCTTCACGTATCTCTTTTCTTCTGCATTAACGGTGGTGAGGCTACATACAATTTGGGTATCATCAGTGAGTTATAAGAGCCGTTCTTTCAATGAAGGACTCGGACCTGACTTCGCCCGGGCACCACCCTCGAAGAACCTGAAGCTTTCGACGGCACCAAAGGTATGATGGGAATGTTACTCACTGTAAGTGCATAACGAGGTAAAATGCAGATACTGACACAACAGAAGGAATGGAACAGGGGTCACTTGATTCCTGTACGTTGAAACGTTGAAGCTTGCAAAGTGTCCTGAGTGGCGGTAGGGCTGCCAGGGACACAGGCACCGACGTCGGCAGTTATGGACTGGTGATCCGAACCTGCATCTCAATCACTATTAAAGTCCGAATTTGTTTCCGTCGACGACTTGAGCAGAACCGCCTTCCTCGCTCACCTTCATATCAGAACCGCTGGGCGGTATCACCCTCTGATCTTCGAGTTTTCTAGACCTGCTGTGCAGTCTAGTCGTTTTAGAAACTCACACACGATCATGCTCTCCATGCGTGCTGGTTTCATGCTCTTCGTCGCCGTCGGACTAGTTGTAACTGGTGTTTCAGCATACGATGCATCAGGTGAGCTTTTTGGGTTATTCAGCTGGTGCGAAGCTCTAATCTATGTACGCAGCAACGTTTTATCAAGTTGGTGGGTGCCAATACTTGCCTTCAGATAGGCGCGCAGAGCTTGATGATCTTATCATCACTTGAATCAGATGCCGACCGAGGTGCTTGTGGGCAGATGCATTCCAACACTGAATATGTCGTGGCGCTCGGGCATGGAGTGTTTGATACATTTGAGTAAGCCCTCTGTATTCGCTTGCATCGTCCAGCTTCCTAATATATTTCATCTCATGAAGTGGTGCAAAGACAGACGATCCGAACCAGTATGTCTTCTATCATTTTCCACTCCTTACATTAAGATTAAATCTGACTGACTTCTGATGATAGTAATCCAATATGCAACAAGACACTGAAAGCGACATGTGAGATTCCCCGAACTGCATTATTTGTCCAACTCACTTATTTCATCGACCAGATAAGAACAAGTCCGTTGTTGTACAGGTCGTCGACAGGTGTGCAGGGTGCAGCGGCAAATACGACACCGATTTCTCCCCTACCGCATTCAAAAAGCTCGCAGATGAATCAGTAGGCAGAATGGATCTCACGTGGGAGTGGACCGACCTTCCCCTTGGAGCAGTCACAGGAGATGGTGGCGGTGATGGCTCGCCTTCGGAGAAACGCCGATCCAAGCCTTTTGGACGTCGAAAGCCACAGGACCCCGCCCCAACAAAGCTACTCGGACGGGGACCTTCCTCCGTGTCGTCCACTAGAAGAGCCGGGGCGCAGCCTCCCAAGCGCAGGTACTTGACGGAAATGGAGCGCCGGAAGCAGGCTGGTGGTTCTCCGGGCGGGAACTTTGTGGGAGCGGACGTTCCAGACGCGTCTTTCGATCGTGTTCATTGAAGACAGCAGCCCTGGAAGTTTGGAATTTCTGACGGTTCAATATAATACTATATACTAATTTTAACATATCGCACGGTGTCCAGTACAATAGACTGACCCTGCCCTACTAAATTTTCTCCGAATCTTCCTACGGCTACTATTATTTCGGCTCAAGTGAGATGCCATCGAAACTCACAGTCTGACATTCTTCCTTTCCTTTTTCCTCCTTCCCTCTGCCGACCGCCGTCCTCGCTTCTCCTTCCCTCCGTCCTTCTACTTGTGGCGCTCGTGCCATCAGTGTGATCCAAAGCGGCCATCAGCCATCCATCCTCCCCCTTCCCGACAGCCCTGAGCTTTATGTTAGGACTTTGTAGTCTGCTGTATGCATGGATGTCTGGTGCAATTATTATATCCAGTGGCGCAAATTGAACAAGCGAATTTCTGTGTTTGCACCATCTCATGATGTGTCTCTGACCAAGTTTATCACGTGGACGGCCGTGTCCCAAGTTCAGCGCGCAAGTACATCCAGAGGCCATCCAAAGAGCCAGAAGCCAGCCAGTTTAAAGCCCTTATCATATGTATCTACCTTCCGGACCTTGCTCTTCAAGCAGCCTAACGATGGGCGAATTTTCTGGCTTCACAACGTCAACAATGCATCTCAGATTCTCTAGTGAATCATGGGCAAGTGGGGCGAGTCTTTCTGGAAACCCCAACAAAAACCATGACCAGCTGCTCATGTGCGTCCTGTGGAAACTGTTACCGAAATGATTTACTTGAGCTTGATTTCTTAAATAATTAAAATTGTACTGTATCCTTCAGCACTCCCGCAAATCACGTCACCGGCTTGGGACGGTTGAACATAGAGCTCATAGACTTGATCATCTTCATGTTATACTCTCCCTGGGAAACCATTTTCTGTCCATGACCTGCCAAGGGCTCTATGTATTTGTCGTCTCAGTTTGGGCCGGCCAAGAATTCGATAACCTTCCACCCGGGATGATCACTTATGAAGAACTGGACTATCTGGGGCAGTGTGATGATGAGGCGGGCCCAGATAGCGACTCGGATGAGGACAGGAGATAAGTACTTCGAAAGTGGGCTTTATAAGTGCTTAGGGCCCCTCCAGGAATGCCATCCGGAGCATGAACTGCATAGCCTCACGTCCGCGTACTTCGAAAAATACAAGGATGTGGAGACGTATCTATCACACTTATATCGCGAGAGGCACAAGAACGCTCAGTTCGGTAACAAGAGAGGAGCCCACGCACGGCGACTTGTACAGCGAGAAGGCGTACTATATCCTACGCAATCTCAACACGAAGGAGTACATCCGCGGCGACGCCATTGGTGCTTTCCGGGCTGCCAGTGACGTGGAATATTACAAGAGGTTGACCTTCGCCCAGATCCTCATCTTGAGGGTTACTGGCCAGAGTATCATCTGGTCTATAGTTTCAAAGGGTCCAACCAGGGTCCATGAGCGGGCTACGGTTCATATTCTGAGGCCGGAAGCCAAAGATATGAAGTGTTACAAATATCGATAATCCTACTAATAGGCCTGAGTAGTCTGCTGGAGTTTGTATTATTTGTGACAACAAAAATAGTAGCGCAACCTTTTGTCCACCATTTCACCAGTGGCAGGGCAATGTCAAGGTTGCTCCCAACAAGAACAAAAGAAAAAAGTAGTTTATGTGTATGATGGGCACTTGGAGGAAGGTGCGGTGCCAGATCATGTGAAGCTGAAATCGCCATGTCATGTAAGGGCGAGGTATTGAGATTGAGCCTCTGCGAGAAAAATCCGTGCATCGATTGATTGGCAGAAACAGCCTGATAAGGGGCTGTTTCAAAGGTCACAGATAGTATCTCATCTATCCATTACTCAAGTACTTGAGGCGTTATGTTCAATGCCAGTGCGTGGAGATCAAGTGATTCTCAAGCTGGTTGAACATGAAAAAGAAATCCTGAAGAAGGATGAACAAAGAGCAGAACGCCCTCGCCTGAAATTTCGCGCAAATATCTCAGAGACTGATATGTATTTCCTGTTGCCGCCAGATTTATAATTCGTTACTGAGGAGGACCTGTAGGAAGTGTTGGAGGGACTTGAAGTCAGAAGAGAGGAAGAGCCGGACCTTGACACAAGCGGAAATGCCAAAATATCGTCAAACAAGGTTTCGCGTCGTCCACGACGCCCACGCATCCCGACTTCGTCACGGTTTCCAACCGCAAGACTGCGTCAAGAACTCGTGGAAGCCTCGCTGCTGGCAGGTGTCCTATAATTTGTGAGATAACAGCTTTCTGTATACCAAAGAATGGACTCTCAACGTGGATTCTTTCAGAATTATTTCACGAACTACCGCAATACTCCTTCGCGACGACTTCTCCCATCTCTCAGCCTTTGGGGACGCTCGAGATCCTCAACAAACTCTAGGAAATCTTTTTCGAGCTCGATGTCATCGCACGAGATGGAGGTGGCGACCAATGGTCTAACGAATGGCTCTACAAATCACGACACAACTGAATCAACAACACCATTCGATACCTCAATCTTTCGCTCGTATTTGCTTGCTCTATTGCCCCCTGTCATAGGAGCTTTACCGGACGAGCTTGACTCTCTGTTTGACGACGAGTTTGACGAGAAGGTCACTCGTTTTGCGGCCGATAATGGAGGGTCAATATATGTTGTCAAGATCAAGGAAGAGGTGGAAGGTGTGCATCAGTCTATTTCCTTCAAGGTTCTGGCTAATATAGTACAGATGACTCGCCACCTATGCATACATACCAGCTCACACCACATCTCACTTACCATGCAACCCATGTAACAACGCTTGCCCTAATTAAACGCGGTCCGACACTCGATCCCCTTACCCCCCTTGCTTCTCAGCTACACATGCTAAACCTCTTCGGTGGAGAAGACACACCGTATGAAGGCTTGCATGCCCTCGTGAGCTGCGGTGTGAAACCTTGGTTTGATGCATTCGTAGGGGCGCGTGCGGGAGGGCGTGATGGTGACACTCGTATGGGTACGTTACGTCGTACTAACCTAGCCTTGTCGCGTCTAACTCGTACAAGGTATCCCAATGACGAAGAAAAAGTTCGCCGAGCTAGAGCTTTCTTTACTCCATCTCCAACAGAACGTCGAGATTCCCGAAACCCACCTCGTCATACATCCTGTCATTCAAAGAGCTGTAGAACAAGCTGTAGCTGCCAACACCCCACCCAACATCTCCCACATTCCCGCCCATCTACTGAACGATAGCACGTTCCTAAACTCGCTGCATGGTCATGTCAACTCATGGATCAAGGCTATTCAAGCAGTCACCAAGCTTACACGCGACGTCGTATCTGGAACGGCTTCGCAAGAGATAAATTTCTGGCTCAGTCTGGAGCGAGCGCTTGACGGCATCGAAGCGCAACTACGAAGCGACGAAGTTAACATGGTGATCAATTGCCTTCGAAACGCTAAGCGGTTCCGTGCCACCGTCAGTTTCATCGCCGACACCGGGCTCAAGGACGCCACGGACTTAGGTAAGTATTGTACTCCACAAGCCTTCATCCAATACTCACACACCGACAGTGCACAAATACAATCAACTTATGAAGGACTTCCCGTTGAATGAACTCCTCTCCGCCACTGACCTTGACAAGATCCAAGAATCCCTTACGCTCATCTTCGGGCACATCAACCGCAAGCTCAAGCTTTCACCGTACCCCATCCGCCGAGCTCTCCCCCTGGTCGAGGCCATCTCACGTGACTTCAACGACCAGCTCCTGCGTATCCTCACATCCCACCGTCTCGCGTACACGCCATACGAGACCTTCGACCGTCTCCTCGCACAAACGATGAACAACTTCCGGACATGGGACGACCTTATCAAAGAGTTCACGATCATTGCGCGTGAGGTTATTAAGCGCCGCGCGGAAAGGTTTATACCGATCAAAGTCGTTCCTGCCCATGCGAAGCTCCAGGAGCGCACACGGTATCTTAAGGACTGGCGCAAGCAGCACGAGCAGCTGGCAGTGATGACGGGGCCGACTAAGGGTCTGGGTGGTGTGGGGATGGAGGTGGGCGGCATGGATATGGAGGAGGAAGTCAAGGAGGCTTATGAGGTTATCAAAAGGATCGATGTCCTGGACGTCACAGTTGGTGAGTACTTTTTGGATCATTGGTTAGAGGCGCATTGACCCCATGCAGAGGGTACCGAGATCTGGGTAGCGGCTGAAAATGCCTACAATGAGAGGGTGTCACGCGTCGAAAATCAGATTATTGCGCGGCTGAGGGATAGGCTTGGAACGGCTAGGAATGCAAACGAGATGTTCAGGGTGTTCTCAAAGTTCAACGCGTTGTTTGTGCGACCCAAGGTATGGCAATGTTTTCCGTCATCGCTTTCAGCTGGCTAACTCAATGACAATGCTCAGATTCGCGGTGCCATCCAAGAATATCAAACACAACTTATCGATTCGGTAAAGGAAGACATTAAACATCTGCATGACAAAGTACATTCAATCTTTCGACGATAGTGACCCCCCATATTGACTTATCGTCCAGTTCAAAACTCAATACCGATTCTCAGAAGCCTACCATATGTCGCAAATGCGCGATCTTCCACCAATCGCTGGCGCCATTATCTGGGCCCGACAGATCGAGCGTCAACTTCTCACCTACATGAAACGTGTAGAAGACGTGCTTGGCAAAGGCTGGGAGCTCTATGCTGAGGGGCAGAAGCTCCAGTCAGAGAGCTTGGCCTTCCGCAAGAAGCTCGACACACGGCCCGTGTTCGATGCCTGGATGCACGACATTAACCGACGAAACATGGGCGTCGACGGCCGGCTCTTTGAGATCGTACGGTTGCGTGGTGGAGGGTTCCAGCTGGCAGTGAACTTTGACCCGCAGATCATCACCCTGTTCAAGGAAGTGCGGAACCTCTTGTGGCTCAACTTCCAGGTGCCGCATGCGATTACGAATATGGCGAAGGACGCTAAAAGGGTGTATCCGCATGCCGTGAGCTTGATGGAGACTGTGAGAACGTATGGGCAGACTTTGGACCTGGTGGAGAATAATAAGGGCATTGAGTGGTTGGTTGCTGAGTATCGGAATGAGTCCCAAAGGATGATCACCAAGGGTGCGCCATGAACAGGGTGACAGGAATACGAGTCGTGCTGACGCTTCTGCCTAAAGGTATGAACATCCGCTGGGACTACTTCGTCAATCAATACGACACGAGCCGCTATGTGTCGAGCTCTGATGGGCGAGATAATCGCCATATTCAGTTCGTCCGGGAGTTTGCCAGCATTGTTTCAGTCTTGCAGGTGAATACGCCCAGGTATCACTTAGATTTTAGCATGCTAAATGATACTTTCCAAGGATAAAACCAACAGCGTCATCGACCTATACAAAGACATCACACGGGCCGTTGAGGACCTCGCGACATGCTCGTACACGACCGAGGCTTTCTCCGAACTTCTTACGAAAGTGCAAGCTGCTGTAAGCCTACCGTGCTCCTGCATGGTTGTTCTTTGCTCATAAAGCTCCAAATCTAGATTGATCGTCTGAACTTAGAGGGTTATGCCAATCTCGAGTACTGGGTCGCCGAACTTGACAAGAAGATCGAAGTCATCCTGCTACAACGTCTGACCCACATCATCCAGGTGTGGTGCACAGAATTTGACCGTGCAGACGATGGCGATACACGGCGTGATACTCTTCCCTTACGCGACATTACGAACAAACGCCGGGGTGATAAGCGCCTAAAGGAGGAGAAAGTGTGTTCTTAACCATTCTCTTGACTTGCTGTGCTGACTACTGCATCAGTTCTTGGAGAGTAATATGACTGTGAAGCCCATCATCCATGAGATACGGATACAGAATCAGGTCATTTTCTTGGATCCTCCGATAGAGTATGCTCGCTCTACTTGGATTAAACAATTGCATGACTGGCTAGGTATGTTGAACCGTACTCTACGTTCCCGTAATAATAGCTCAAGCTCGTTATAGGCATTGTTTGTCGTCTGCGTCGGATACAAAGCTCGCGATACGAAATAGGGCTACAAATGCAAGGGGCAACCGTCACAGAAACAAACTATACTTCACTGGTCCGTGTCACTCTCACTGTCTACTCCGATCGTCTGAATCGATTTCATGATTCAGCTGACTCGCTTCACCGATAACACCCTCGAACGCCCATTCTCTCTCATTGAGATCAAGGTCCAACAACTAAAAGACTACGTCGCGAAGTGGCTACAATTCCAATCACTTTGGGATCTGGAAGCCGAATACGTATTCAATCGCCTGGGAGATTCACTGGCCAACTGGCAACAGCTTCTAACTGAGATCAAAAAAGCCCGGTCGACGTTTGATACTTCGGACACCCAGAAGTCCTTTGGCGTTTGTGTCATCGACTACGAGCAAGTTCAAGCTAGAGTTAATGCCAAGTACGATGCTTGGCAGCGAGATATTCTCAGCAGGTTCGGAGTGAAACTCAGCAACGCGATGAAGGAGATGCATGCGTCGATCTTGAAGGCAAGAAACGACCTGGAGCATCACTCGATCGAAGGCCTTGTTGGCGGGCCAGCTCGGAGATTCTGATTTTCTTATTCTTTATTCTGTTCCTTCTCATTCATAACCGAATACCATCAGTCACTCATTCAATCATGTTTTCATCTTCACGCATTTCCCTCCATGCACCTTGTATTACTCCCTATTAATGACCACTTAATCTTCTCCATGAGCCAGCCCGGTTTCCCGTTTGAAGATAGAAACACCTACTATCATAAGCCCACTGCGATATACATTTCGGCGTGCCTATGTGAGTAATCCAGACCATACGCTGTGACAACACACTGACGCCACCCAACGTCGGGATCGAGAACTGTGGCTGTTCTTTCGCGTGTCCGCTTGCATCATTCTGGTGGATATGGTCCGTGCCCACTCCACCGTTGGTATATAAACCGCCATTCCGACAAATGATTTCCTCCATCTATTGTGCTCGGGCATGTACTGTTGTCAGTGAGGCCAACACCGAGACACAGTTTTTTGCAAACTTCATATCCTAACTCAGCTGTTAGCTTCGGCTTCCAGTAATTTTTGAAACCACCTCTCTCTCTTCATTGTGAAGACATTGACACGATGTCGGAAGGATTGGTTTTAGGGAAATAATACAAATATGGCATATTCAGTTGCATTTGGAATGCAACTCTTCCGTCTGCTTCTGTTTGCCTGATTGTGTTCAAACCTTTATTGGAACGTTCCAGAATAATAGGTCAAAACGAATAGGCTGACGGCGGACACCATGGAGTAAGTAGTCACGGATGATCCCAGTTTGCTTCCGTCCACTGTCGGGAGGTCGTTTTCAAGCGAAATGATTGGAAGGTTGGACGTCCGCGTCACCAGTGTGACCTCACAAACGATTGTGGCTCTTAATCGTCATAAAACCACCGCGTCCCTTTGTCCCTTTGTCCCTTTGTCCCTGTCCCTTGTCCCTTTTGTGTGGTGCCAGGCCAGCTGGTATAATAAGACTGGTATCAGTCATTAGCAGCCAACCAGTCGAACAACGTACGTTAAGTTGCTTCCAATTCATTCCTTCGCCTTTCTCACTGTCCCTGATACATACTAGTATACGCAGCTTATAACGACCAACCCTTTGCACTTTGGCTTTCATGTCGATACCTGCAGGACCAGATCGTGATCCAAACCCCTTCCACAGCGCATCAGCTGTGCACTCTCACCAAAATTGCGCGTATTGCCACCTAACGCGACGCTGCGAATTCAAGCGGTTGCAACTGTGTGCTAGGTGCAAGCTTATATCGTATTGTGTGAGGACCTTCGACCATTGCAACGATATCGTTTTCCTAACCAAAACATTTAGTCTAAGGAATGCCAAAAGTCTCACTGGCCACAGCACAAGGCAGGCTGCAGCGATCTTCTCAAGGAAGATAAGGAAATCCTCGAGAAGACAGACATTCCTCATGGCTTCTCTGACCTGATGAAGTGGATAGAATTCTACTCGACCTCAATCAAAAATTGTCAAGTTGCTGCGCTCAACCTCCCAGAGTATCCGCACCAGGAGCGAGAGTCTATGCTCCAAATTGCCATCACGCACAAGAAAGATTCGACTCTTCCGATAGAAATGCGATTTACTATCGGTGGCATCAGTCGAATCAGTCGCAACGACCCAGGTGGCGCGGTACTCGATATTCTGTTCAATCACCCAGATATCCGCCAGGCATCTGAGTTCGGGAAGAAAGAGATGGGGAGGGATTATTACGGCACGACGATTTTTTTGATAATGGCTGAATTTTCCCCCAGTGTCATGCGCATGCGACCCAAGTGTTTCTCGATCAACAAGACCACTGCACGTGCCAAAGTGATTAGCGGGCCATGGTGGCCGCCCTTGCGCTATATGATGGAGAATGGGAAGAGAATGAGGTTCTGTTGCGGGAAAATCGAAGGTGTTGGATGTTGCTGTGGAGGATGGGTGCACGAGGAGAATGCGAAGAAGGGAGACGTTTGGCGGGCTTAACACTTTTGCCCGAATGTAAATTTCTTTTGACGTTGAACCCTGTCGGAAACACGAACTTCCCTTTCACGAGATAACGGGAGAGCTGTCTTGAAGCATTAGAACGCGACGTGTAAACAACGCGTAAATAAAGCGCATCTGTGTTGAAAATCTGAATTTAGGGCACGACCCACAGTTTCTACTTACAACTTTACGATCACTTCACAGGTGCTGGCCAGTGACAGATCTACTTAATGAGCCTGCCATGACCAGTTGATAGTGAGATTTTAGGGTAACGAATGCCTGGTGAAACGTTGTTTGTAGGTACAAAATCGCTCCTCCGGGGCTGCTCTCTATGATGGAAAAGTCCGTCGATTCGGACCCTGAGGCCTGAGATGTTCGACTGATTGGTATGGGAATCACTTTATATGAAGTAGCTGGGCTCTAAACTTCAATAAGTATAAAGCCACCCCCATTAACCTTGATGCCAGGCGGTCCTGGCTTGCCCTGGCCACTGCACGCACATCGTTGAACAAGATCGGTAGATCCAAAGTAGTTCGAGACAAAAAAGTACGTCAAGATCCAATTGTTATCCTCGCCGGTCGTTTTTCACAAATACTTTGCCCCAGAACTTCCCCTACTTCATACTTATATTTCTGCAACCTTTCTCACTATCTCTGAGTTACCTGGATCTGCTCCCCAACGCCTACCTTTGTTATTGCCAGCAACATTGTCAGCATCCATGCCTCCTGCTGTCGTAACAGACCTCGATCCGAACCCTTTCAACAGTGCACCTGCAGTGCACACTCACCAGAATTGCGCATATTGCCACCGATTTCAACGCTGCGAATTCAAGAAGTTGTGTCAGTGCGCGAGATGTAAATTTGCCTCATACTGTGTAAACATCCCCAATCCTTTCTACCATGTAACATTTTCCTGATTGAATCACTTAGTCGAAGGAATGTCAAATGTCTCACTGGCCAGAGCACAAGGCCTTGTGCAACGAATTTATCAAGGAAGACAAGGCGATTCTTGAGCAGACACAAATCCCTCATGGCTATTCCGATCTCATGAATTGGATGGAATTCTACACGACCCCGATCAAGAACTGTGAAATTGCGGCGTTCAACCTCCCATAGTACCCACACCAGGAGCGGGATTCCATGCTTTCAATTATTATCAAGCACAAAGGGGATCCTACTCTTCCGCTCGAGAGGCGATTCAGTATTCAGAGTATCAATCGCAACAATCGCACTGACCCCGATGGTGAGGGTGGTGTACACGTCGGGTTGGTGTTAGACCAGCCCAGCATCCGCCAGGCATCTGAGTTCGGGAAGAAAGAGATGGGGCGGGAGTACTATGGAACGGCTTTGTATCTGATACATGCCGAATTTGCTCCCGGTGTCAATCGCATGTCGTTCAAGTGTTTTTCGATCGACAAAACCGTTGCACGTGCCAAAGTAATTAACGGACCATGGTGGCCTCCCTTGCGCTATATGATGGAGAATGGGAAGAAAATGAGGTTCTGTTGCGGGAAAATCGAAGGCGTTGGATGTTGTTGCGGAGGATGGGTACATGAGGAGAACGCGAAGAAGGGAGATGTTTGGCGCGCTTGATGTAAGATGCTACCATTGATTGAATGTAAATTTCTTTGAACATTGGACCCCGTCACCTTCGAAAACAATAGCCACAAGAACACTTCTAAGTTGAGGTTGGGTGTTGGTTGGGTGAACAACGCGTAAACAAACGCGTGTCCGATCTGTATCAATTGACTTTAGGGCTGGTTACGACTCACAATTCTATCTTCTTGCTATCTTGTCCATTGTTCACGGCGTGTACTACTAGGTATCCTTGCGAGATACTGACTCTATCTAGAGCCACTTCTCTAGAGCCACTTCGATACCATAGTGGCTATACAACTCAGGCTGCCACCCCCTTATGGCCGCAAAAAAGTTAGCACTACCTCTTTCGTAGGCTTGCAATTGATCTGAAGCCACAAGCCATAGACTCGACAGGCGCTAGACACAGCTAGGACCTATCAAGTCTCATACGGACGGTTTTCATGTGCCTTCAAGTGTTGTCCGCATCGCCCCCATCAATTTGAGCCGTCTGGCGGTCAATAAACTCAGGTGTGTCCAATACAAATGCTTGCCTGTGCTGTGGCGTCTTGGCTTCCTCTTCAACTTATTGGAGGTGCCTTGGCTTTGAGCGCAGAGCCTGCTTATGGTATAGCGCGGTTGCATTGGCAGCTGGGGGGGTTCAGACGACACATAACACGTAATTTTCCCCTCAAAATTAGCGCTTGCCCAGAAATTCAAAGTTTATTGCTCCAAGTGCCTAGGAGAGTCAGAACCTGGTTAAAAAGACATCATCGAAGGTGAGACCCCCCTAGATTTGCCTCTTCCCCCGCCCCCCACAGTCCAAACCTATGGATGATCAAGCTATCTACCACAACGGGTGAGGACCCCTATCGAACGGTCGTGACCTTGCATCTGCTGAGCTGTAATGTTTAGTTTCTTCCTAGACAATTACGGAAGGGCCATTCAGGTCACGGTTGGCCGCAGCCTCACCAATTGCCCCTGTGTAGACCCGAGCTGCCCCGCACACGCGTCAGACCTCACCGACGTGTATGAGCCCTACCAGAACGGGTTGGTTCATTTAACACATGTTGCTTGCTAGCCTTGCTCATGAATGTACAGTTTCATGCTAGACCGGTATCAAAAGCCTGCCCGCCCTACGGATGAACGCATCAAGTCCAAATGCCCCTGCAGAGATCCCTACTGCGGTGCACATGACTCAAACATTACGGTGACCGGCCAGCCCGCTCGCAGGTACGTACACGGTGCCACTTTACTTCGACGGGAGCTATATATCGTTGTCCAGACTGGTTCCAAGAGGAATTCCAGACCAACCGAGTATTGGCAGTTCACTGAAACCCTCGGTGAAGGCCAGTTCTAGTGTCAAGCAGGGACCAAAGATAACACAGTAGACTTGGAGGTGATATGGGTTATAATAAACGGGTTTGGCGAGCAGAAGTATGTAGTACAGTTATGATAGATAACAATAAACGACAAAAAAAATCCCTACTTCGTAGTCCCATGTAATATTACTACCATCGGGTGATATCCACCTCCGCCTCTCCAAACACGCTTGTCTTTTTCACCGTGAAGTCGCCTTCCACAGGTTCTTCCACTTCCTTCACATAAATCTCTGGTAATTCCCTCCGCAGAAAGCGTTGTACGTGGTTATTGATCTGCTCGAACTCGAGCAGGAACCCATCATGACCGTCAGGAGATGGTATGATGACAAGTTCCGCGTCAGGTATGTATGCCGCGAGTTCACGCTGCTCAGTCGTCGTGAACAGCCCATCCGTCGCGATGCTGATGACAAGGGCACGAGGTGGGAGGGTCGCCAGCACCTGCGCCAGTGCAAGCGATTCCTCGCCAACACCAACGGCTCGCCCACGCGCAACGTCGTGAGAATCCATCTTGCGTGTGATGTGGATGTAGCAGTTCGCGTCAAAGCGGGAAGTGAACTTGCTGCCTTGATAGCGCAGGTACGACTGAGCCGAGAATATAGGGGGTTTGGTAGAGATATTGTTGGGCGAGCCTCCGCGCGAAGTAGCAGCTGAGCTATTTGGTACAGCATTTCTATGGCCGTCGTTGTGGAGCGCCAACGCCTCGCTACATTGCTCTGGATGTGGCTCTGGATCTGCGCGGTCTAGTTGTGGTTTGCGTCCGAAACGGCTCTCAAAAGAGTCTCGAGAGCGGTAGGTCAAGAGCGCGCTCATGCGAGCGGCTGCCAGGCCAGAAGCGGGCTGAGAGGTGTAGAACCCGTCTTGGTAGATGGGGTCGCTGTAGATGCTCTGTCGCTGTGCCTCTCCCCAGCTGATACACCAGGCGGAGTGACGTGCAGAGGTCGCCAAGGGGATGACGTGGCGGATGTAGCCAGCTGGACTGCACAGTGGCCATTCAAGTACAGCCATGCCACCCATGGACCCGCCGATCGCGACCGCTACGGATGTAACACCAAGGTGATCAAGCACAAGTTTATGTATCCTGAAGGAGGAGCAAAAGAGATCAACAGAAGCTCAATTCAAGGGGAGATGGCATACCGAACGTCGTCTCTAATGGTCGTCGGAGGGAATTCGGGGCCATAAGGTTTCCCAGTGTCTGGGTTAAGAGTAATCGGTGAACCTGAACCATAGGGTGATCCCAGGACATTTGCGCAGAAAATGAAGAATCTAGAAGGATCAAACGCCTTCCCTCGACCAATGAGCGGTCCCCACCTAGGTTTCATTCAATGCACTTTAGACTCGACACATGATTGCTAAATCAGAACTCACCAATCCTCTACATCCGCACTTCCTGTAAACGCATGGCAAATAATCATGACATTGTCTGCACTTTCATTGAGTTCTCCCCAAGTCTTGTAGGCCACTGGGATATCTCGAAGCACTGTGCTGCACTCTAACGTGAATGAAGGTACGACATAGACGAATTGCTCGATGAGCGATGTCAATAGCGGTGCCATGACTTCCAAAGTCCTGCTGGCTACGTGTGCAAGAAAGGGTTTGGCCTGATCTCGTTCTTCTCTTCTATTGCCCGACTTCCTCGTGGATGGACGGGGCGCCGATGGGTGATGGTATGTAGCATGATTCGTGATTCGACTAAGGTGACTCGCAAAAAAATAATTTTTAAGAGATTAGATTGTGTATCGGTCATGATCGGAGATCTGATAAGATGTTGATGAAAGCAGTCTGTTGTCATGCAAGTTGACAAGTTGACTTGAGCGCTCTTGACAGTTACGTTCAACTGTATCCCACATTTCGATAGCGTCACTGGCTCTAGTTTTGAAAATTTCCTCTCATGCATTTTTATCTCTCACGTCTACATGTCCATTTTGGGGATTACTGGTAGGTTGCCAAGAGTCATGATCAACGGACTTCGACTGAAGTGACACTTGTGGAGGCCATGCATATGTCAATCAATGGTCAAATATAATACCCCTTCCATATGCTGTACCTTCTTTTTCAACTGTCTCTTGGTTATTCATAACAGCCGGCTTCTCTTCGGCGAAGAATGTTGTCTACTCCGGCTGGGTAGTTGCAATTGGATACATCTGACATCATTCCCACCTCAAACAATGCGACTCTTATTGGCCTTCGATAAGATCTGATACCCACTCTTTCCTTGCAATGAGCTCTTCGTCAAAAAACGCAGCTGACATCCACCATAAGGCCATCCGTACGTTAGAATCGGGCATGGTGCTCTGCTTCGTGAACTGACATGCCTGACATACGAAGTCGCGGGCGTGGTGGGCATCAGCATCGCCTGCCTAATGACCCTACTGCGGGTTGCCATTCGTCTCTGGCGCCGTACCCGCCTTTCATGGGATGATGCTTTTGCAATATTAGCCATGTTGCTACTGGTAGTGACTGGAGTGGTAGGAAAATTCTGCTATTCCCTCAATGGTACGTGTTCCTCGTTGGATCATCCTATTTATTCCCGCTCAGAGATTGTCAAAACATCAGGAAAACGTACAATCTCGCAGCAATCGCGTGTTGCACTATACTATCTCACCGCAATGACCTTCAATCTAGTAATCTGGTATGCTGTTTCTCTGCTGCATTCATGCATTCATGTATATCGTTAACGATCACATCAGGACCGCCCGTCTCTCGATTCTCGCGACCATTATGAGATTTAGATACTACACTGCCTATTTACGCGCTGCAGCTGGGCTATTCTGCGTGGCAATAATGGTCCTCCTTGCTCAGTTGCTCTGGGTATGCGAGGCCCAGGACACACATAATCATTGGAAGTCTTCACCACACATCCAGTGTGCGCTCGGGAAAGGGGTGGCCATCACTCAAGTCACTAGTGCGTAGTACCAATCGCCATCTGCTGACTCCCTCCACACCTTTCTGATTAGTAAGGCGGTTCGCAGCTGATGCTTTTGCGGATGTGGTTCTTGTGGGCGCCCCACTTCTCATCTTACGAAATCTCAAATCGGGTGTAGCTAAGGCGCAACGTATACGTTTGAGCGTGTCGTTCGCGGTCGGGGGATTGACCACTGTCGTCTCCACTGTTCACGCGTATTATATTCTCAAGAACGACCCGAATTCTGTTGTCTTTGGCAGCGTGGAGGTACGCCATTTTGCCTGGTTTCGCAACACTTCTTACTCATATTTTGTCTCGTCGATAATGTTGGAAGATGTCCGTCTCAGTTATTCTCTGCAACTTCAATGTTCTGGCAGCAGCTTTACGTCGTGCATGGTTGAACTTTCATCCGCAAACGCTGGAGAAAGGCGGCTTCTCGAACGTTTCGCAGTCACTCTATTTCGGTGCCGCTGGCCTCGAGGCAAGCATTCATTCTGGGACTGATTCCAGTGACACTGCGTTCAGCAGAAAAAGAACAGGCTCCTGATGGATGGAAGAATGTCGAGGAGCTCCGAGATGGCCAATAAGAAGTCTCCCCGCTTATTGGTGGAACGAGTGTTGGTAAGGATAACGTCGGGCTGTGTTCCACCAGTCAAAAATATCACGAAATAACTTTGGGTGGGTTTACTTTCGGAAACTCAGAAATGTATCGTTCTGAGAAGGCGAGAAGTCTTTTGGCCCTAGTCGTGACTTCACGTTTGGCCTCGTCAATCGTCACGTCAATTTTGACAAGCTCCTTAAGCCCTTTGAGAATGACTTTGTCGATCTTTTCATATCGTCATCCCCAGCAGAAATCTTTTTTGGGGGAAACCGCGCCAAAGGCTTACCTCTCTGGGTGCGATGATATTGTGTCGCCATGAGAATTTGGCTTTTGTAGTGATTGTAAAGCGGGCATGGCATTCCAAAACGAGACGTCCAAGAGTAGGTCAGCCAGAAAAGCAGCTTCATCTACTGCGGCATAGGTGATAGATGGCATCTGGGGCAACGGAGCTACTGTCATACTTCGGAGATCGATGGCGGGGAAGGCTGGAATACTAGAGCAGATTGTCCCACGCGCCACATGTGTACCATGTACTCCTGATGATGTGCGTGCTGCACAGCGTGTAAGAATACAGCCTTGGAACAAAGAGGTGCCAGTGATTCAATAAGATAAATGAACGAGGGTTACGCAAGCAAGGATATGACATCATATACCTAACGGAACGCCCAGATGATGGGTCGCACTGCGGACCTTAAGCGCAACGCCAGCGTACTTGATGTCCTTGGGAGCGGTGTCAGTTGGTGGATCGTCGATGGCTCAACACGGTCACTAGTACTGATTTGACGCGTCAAAATTCTCACGAACGCGACTTGATGGTATTTCGGCCTGAGTTTTCCAAGTTCCACGTCTTGAACGTCTTGCTCTTGACAATGACTCTGTTCGACTGCATCTTAGATTTCGATAGCGTCACCGGGCGCTTGTTTTGAACGTCACATCTTCATGTGAACAACCTACAATTGGTCATCTGTATCTGACAGGATCTGCACCCCAGTTTCGAGGCTCCGAGTCAGTGGCAGGTTGCCAATCGATGGACTGGAGTACACTTGTAATAAATGGCATGCCAATCAAGGGTCAAATATAATACTCCTCCCGCATGTGCATGCTGTACCAGGCTGTACTTTCTTCTTCAACTCTAACTCTAATTCTTGGCTGTCCAAGACAGGGGGTTTCGCTTCTGAGGCGAATGTTGTCGACTCCGGTTAGGCAGTTAATGACAGCCAAATACATCACATCGTCTGACGTCCCAGGCCCGGGCAAAACTCCTAGGCGAGGCTCAAACAGCCCCATTCTTCTAGTGTTGAATTCTCGGGTGCCTGCTCGGAACACAATCTGATTGGTCGATGAAGGTATACCTTGATGAGAATTCAACTAAACCCGGGAGGGCGACCCTTACAGCATTCTGAGAACGTTCCAAGAATGACCTCAAAAAAATAGATGGCCCATCTTCACCTCTAATAATGTAGGCTCATCTTGGCCTTTGATCAGATTCGACACTCACCCCATCTTTCTCTCAATGAGCTCTTCATCTGACAAGGCCGCTGACATTCACCATAAGACCATTCGTACGTTTGAAATAGGTATCATGCTTTGCTTCGTGAACTGACACGCCTGATGTACGAAGTTGCGGGCTCGGTTGGCCTCAGCATTGCCATTCTGATTACCCTAATACGGCTTGCAGTTCGTCTCCGGCGCCGGGCGCGCCTTTCATGGGACGACGCTTTCGCACTATTAGCCATGTTGCTACTGGTGGTGACTGGAGTGGCAGCAAAACTCTACTCTTCCCTCAATGGTACGTGTTCCTCGTTAATTAGATCATCCTATCTTTTCCGCTCAGAGATTGTTGAAATATCAGGAGAAAGTACAACCCCGCAGCAATCGCGTGTTGCACTACACTATCTCACCGCAATAACATTCGATCTGGTAATCTGGTATGCTGTTTCCTTGCTGTCAGCATCCATGCACCCGTGTATATCTTGAACGATACCTCAGGACCTCCCGTCTCTCGATTCTCATGACCATTCTGGGATTTGGATACTACACCGCATATCTACGCACTGCAGTTGGGCTATTCTGCGTAGTTATGATGATACTCCTTGCTCAGGTGCTCTGGGTATGCGAGCCCCAGGACGCACATAATCATTGGAAGTCTTCACCACACCCCCGGTGCGTGCTCGGGAAAGGGGTGGCCATCACTAAAATCACCAGTACGTACCATTTGCAGGATATCAATTTTCTGCGCATTTTCTGATCAGTAAAGCGGTTTGCAGCTGATGTATTTGCGGATGTGGTTCTTGTGGGCGCCCCACTTCTCATCTTCAGAGATCTGAAATCGGAAGCAATAAAGGTGGACCGTTTACGTCTGAGCGTGTCGTTCGCAGTCGGTGGTTTGACCACTGTCGCCTCCATTGTTCATGCGTGTTATATCCTCAAAAACGACCCGAACGTTCTCATCATCGGCAGCATGGAGGTGTGTCGTTTTATCAACACTTCACTTCGCAATTCTTCTCATACTCATTGCCTTGCCTATTTTTTGTCTCCTTGATGACCGAAGATGTCTGTTTCAGTCATTATCTGCAACTTCAGTGTTCTGGCTGCAGCTCTGCATCGCGCATGGTCAAACTTTCATCCGCAAATGCTGGACAACGACGGACCCTCGAACGCTTCACAGTCACTCCATTTCGGTGCTGGCCCGGAGGCGCGCGTTCATTCTGGGACTGGTTCGAGTGACACTGCGTTCAGCCCAGAAAGAATAGACCCCTGATAGGTGGGAGATCATACATCCTCTTCATGTCGAAGAGTTCCGAGATGGCCAGTGAGAAATCTCCCTCCTTATTAGTAGAACAATGGCAAGGATAGTGTTGGGCTGTGTTCTACCAGTCAGAAATATCACGAAATAACTTTTGGGCGGGGTTACTTTCGGAAACTCAGAGGTGTATCGTTCTGAGAAGGGAGATCCAGTCTTTTGGCCCTAGTTGTGACTTCACGCTTGGCCTCGCACGTCAATTTTGACAAGCTCGTTAAATCCTTTGAGAAAGGCTTTGTCGATCTTTTCGTCAACCAACAACGGGTGTGGTGTCGTTGGTGGAACTACCTTGGTTGGAGGAACGGCCAAGGTTAGAAGAACGAACAAGACCAGATAGAAGAGGTTTACGCCAACATTGAAGAGAATTGGAAAGGGTTGTCGCAGTAATAAGTAGTTCGGGATGGAGGATGAGGAGATTCTATTTCGCGGTGATTGTGATAGCCAGAGTGATCGACGAGGAGGTTGTAGCGAGAATGAAGCTTCCCACAACGTTGACTGTAGTCAATTGCAGAGATCCGTCTCGGGATGTCGCCAGAGCGAATGTGTGTGTATTGTTGTCCAATCATCACGTAGGATGACTCTCCATCGCTCATAGCTACATCCAACCCCCACTATCAAGGTATATCGGAGTGTTAACGCGTAGTTTTACAATCGAAAATCGAGCGTTCCTTTGAAAATAGCCACTCGATTGTCAGGAGATTGATTCAATTATACATCGTGTACACGTCTCAGGAACATATGGTGGGGCAGATAGTATGTTAAACTATCATATTACACGACAGCAGGGAGGATATTCCATGGGCCTATACTTACTTTTTTCTTGGTAGGAGATTTCTTGGGGGTAAGATCATTCGCCGTGTCGCCCCAGTCCCAGTCCTCTGCACCTTCGAGCAGAACGGTCATATCAGCATCCACAGCAGAGAACACTTTCGAAGAAAACGGAGCCAAAGGCTTGCCTCTCTGGGTGGGATGTTGCGTCGGCAAGAGAATTTGGCTTTTGTAGTGATTGTGAAGCGAGTCGTCCAAGAGTAGGTCAGCCAGAAAAGCAGCTTCATCTACTGCGGCATAGGTGATGGATGGCATCTGGGGCAACGGAGCTGCTGTCATGCTTCGGAGATCGATGGCGGGGAAGGCTGGAACACTGGAGCAGATTGTCCCACCGCGCCACACATGTGTACCATGTACTCCTGATGATGTGCGTGCTGCACAGCGTGTAAGAATACAGCCTTGGAACAAAGAGGTGCCAGTGATTCAATAAGATAAATGAACGAGGGTTACGCAAGCAAGGATATGACATCATATACCTAACGGAACGCCCAGATGATGGGTCGCACTGCGGACCTTAAGCGCAACGCCACCGTACTTGATGTCCTTGGGAGCAGTGTCAGTTGGTTAAATTGTCGATTGTTTAATGTACACGGTCACCTACTGATTTGACGCGTCAAAATTCTCACGAACGCGACTTGATGGGTATTTCGGCCCGAGTTTTCCGTTCCACGTCTCGCTCTTGACAATAACTCTGTTCGACTGCATCTCAAATTTCGATAGCGTCACCGGGCGCTTGTTTTGAACGCATCTTCATGTGAACAATTCCTACAATTGGCCATCTGTATCTGACACATCTGCACCCCAGTTTCGAGGCTCCGAGTCGGTAGCAGGTTGCCAATCGATGGACTGGAGTACACTTGTAATAAATGGCATGCCAATCCAGGGTCAAATACAATACACTTCCCGCAAGCCCATGCTGCACTTCCTTCTTCAACTCCATCCCTTGGCTGTTCAAGACAGCGGGCTTCGCTTCCGAGGCGAATGAAGTCGGCTGCGGTTTAGGTAGTTAATAACAGCCAAATACACCGCATCGTCTGACACCCCATCCTCAAATAATGTCAGCACATCTTGGCCTTTGATCAGATTTCACACTCACCCCCTCTTTTTTTCTATGAGCTCTTCATCGGACAAGGCCGCTGACATCCACCATAAGACCATTCGTACGTTTGAAATATCATGCGTTGCTTCATGAACTGACACGCCTGACGTATGAAGTCGCGGGCTCGGTCGGCCTCAGTGTTGCCGTTCTGATTACCCTGCTACGGCTTGCAGTTCGTCTCTGGCGCCGGGCGCGCCTTTCATGGGATGACGCTTTCGCACTATTAGCCATGTTGCTACTGGTGGTGACTGGAGTGGCAGGAAAAATCTACTATTCCCTCAATGGTACGTGTTCCTCGTTAGATCATCCTATTTTTCCCGCTCAGAGATTGTTACAATATCAGGAGAAAGTGCAATCCCGCAGCAATCGCGTGTTGCACTATACTATCTCACCGCAATATTATTCAATCTAGTAATTTGGTATGCTGTTTCCCTGCTGCCAGCATCCATGCACCCATGTATGTCTTGAACGATACCTCAGGATTTCCCGTCTCTCGATTCTCGCGACTATTCTGAGTTTTGGATACTACAGTGCATATCTACGTACCGCAGTTGGGTTATTCTGCGTAGCGATGATGGTGCTCCTTGCTCAGGTGCTTTGGGTATGCGAGCATCAGGACGCACATAATCATTGGAAGTCTTCACCGCACCTCCGGTGCGTGCTCGGGAAAGGGGTGGCCATCACTCAAGTCACCAGTACGTACTACCATTTGCCGGGTATCGATTTCTGCGCATTTTCTGATCAGTAAAGCGGTTTGCAGCTGACGCGTTTGCGGATGTAGTTCTTGTGGGCGCCCCACTTCTCCTCTTAGGAGACCTGAAATCGGATGCAGCAAAGGCGGAACGTATACGTCTGAGCATGTCGTTCGTGGTCGGAGGTTTGACTACCGTCGTCTCCATTGTGCACGCGTATTATCTCCTTAAAAATGACATGAACTCTTTTATCATCAGCAGTGTGGAGGTGTGTCGTTGTATCTACACTTCACTTCGCAATTCTTCTCATACTCATTGCTCATTTTTCGTCTCCTTGATGACTGAAGATGTCTGTTTCAGTCATTATCTGCAACTTCAGTGTTCTGGCTGCAGCTCTACATCGCGCATGGTCAAGATTTC
>JABCKT010000212.1:0-31283 GCA_018858115.1 Tephrocybe rancida
CTACTTCTGGAATCTCATCTAACATACTTAAAACCACATTCTAGCATATTTCGGAGGCCCTATAAAGGTACAGTGAGGGTGCTATTGCATTTTTGACATTGCTGAATCTCACCGTCAGCATTTTCCGGTTCTTTCCCACCACTTGTTGGTGGGCGCCGTGGGCGCTAAACATGTCAAACATGTACCACACCTCCACCACTCTCCTCCTGTACACCATGAGCCGCCCAGAACCGTCGCACATCATGTACCTGATGTAATACTCCGCCCCTCATACCCCAAAGATACAACAATTGATAACATTCCTTGAAATGGCATATAAGTATTGGTTCAACTCGGTTTTACATTTTGTTGCTGTGCTCACTAAGTACACCCTCAGCAGTTATGATCTCAAGGCCTCCCATGCTACGGTACAAGAAAAACACCGTTATTCAATGTCATCAGTAAGTGCCGCCATGCTCGCATGCCCGCCCATCCCTATCTTGCAACACCAACATTTTGCACCGTCACCGGCACACATCCCCGGATAGCCCACGTCTAATATAGGTTGGAGGCGCAGAAAGGGTTGCAGATACAGGGAGTCAGGGAGGCAGTGTCAAAGACCGTAAGAACAATCCGCCTATTATTGCATGAATCGAACCCACCCTACTATAGGCCAAATTCTATGTTATTATTTCTTTTTGTATTCTATGAGAATATACTACATAACTCGGCCATCACAACATACAATCTGGCAGACCTATGTGGCGGGCGGGCGGAACGCAGCCCACGATGGCGCATATTGAGGATTCTCGCTGTGTAATGCATAGAGGTAATGCATTTGCTCCCTGATAAGCAGCTTTCACAGTAATGCATTAGATTCACAGATATACCACCTGGGCCTGGTCTTCAACTACAGGTGAAAATGCATTCCGGTAGGTGTCTAATTACACTATATAATGCATTACATTCCCAGATACAGGTGTCCATGGCTGTCGAGCCAGCGTCTAGCTTCGGTGGGGGATCTGACCGGTCCGGCATCGGCGGTGACCAGGGCGGTGATATCCGAGCGTGCCAAAAGGGATAGGCTGGTGGCTGGGGTCTCGGGAGGGTCGGGACCGCTGGGTTGGCGCTTGGAGGGTGCGCCAGACATGTAGAGGAAGGAGGGGAGGGATGGGAGGGGGATAGGTGAGATGAGTGAGGTGGACTGGAGAGAGGAAGACCGCTGTTGGGGCGGTATATTAGGGAGGAGAAGGAAAAGTAGCGTACTCGAGCAGTGACCGACCAAGACCCCGAAGGAGATGATGGAGGTAAGAGATCAAGAAGCGTCCTGTAAGTAGGCTATTGCTAGCTTTCTCTTTAAACGGGGGCGTAAAGTGGGAGGCTTAAATGGCGCAGGAGTTTGAGATCTAGACGAACAATAGGATTGGGAGCCTGCAGATTGGATGAGGGCGAACTGGAGACGGAGGTCATTCAACATTCGAATCACGCTAGACCATGAGGATGAGGAAAACAGGCGTAGGTCGCGAATAAGACCACACGAAATGGGGACATAATGATAAAGATACGAGGTATATCTACAAATGTCTGCGTTGAGTATATATGTACAGTAGACAAAAGAAGGACTGGGGCTACGCAGCGCAGTGGGGGCATCGTTAGGTATGTCGGCCTAGCCTGGGCGACATGATGTGAAGAAATTTCACAGCTTTCTACTGCTGCGGGCACATAAATTGAATGCTTGTACAAGAGCATCCGAGGAGTCAATGTGGGGAGGGTCTTTGCACGCGGTCCTGGATGTTCTGGTGGTTAGAGTTGCATGAGAGCTCAGCGCGACATAAAATGCTTCTCGCTGTCAAGAAACATATTCCGTTTCCTTGCTCTGTAGATAGAAACGAAAGAAAACGCAGCCAACAAAGCGACCAGAACCAACGCAACTATGATGTAGTAGACCATAGGATGTGCCCCTCGGAGCCTTCGAGGATGATCTGAGGTTGTATCCACGCCTTCGAGGCGAAGTTTGACAAAGTCGTTATGGGCTGTGGGAAAGGTAAACAGACTCCCAAAGCAGAGGGAGAATAATCACACCTTTGACCGCATCAGTCGTGGAGAGGAATTGAACATATGGAGTGTCCTTCTGGTTCGAGTCCAGGATGAAGTCTCCATAATCCATTAAGACATACACATTTCGTACTGGTGAGAGTGTCAGGTCGTCTCAATGATTATTTCGCACTGACGCACAGAAGGCCATTCCCAGAACCATATCATATGAAGGTTTTGCTCCCGTACTATATGTGAACGGCTGGAACTAGATGGGGCGCCATTGTCAACTTAACGTCGCAGGAAGAGTTGTATAACGTACTGTGCCTATACATAATCGTTGACCAGCGGGATCCACCACTGCAGGAAACCCGATGATAGTAGGATCGCTGCAGACGCCCTCCATTTAATCCACTGCGGGTATGTATAAATTATCCGTGCACTCACAGAGTTGCGTCCAAAGGATGTATAGGGTATGATTTGTCATTGAACTTGAAGGTTATGTTGACCTCTTGTGAACAAGGCAACAACCAGATGTCTCCCAAAGAGTCAATATTCACAAGCTGCGCGCCCAAAAATCTACCATAAATCTCTGCTGCTACCTGACTAGGTCCCGGACGGCATTTGAGCAAACGTGGTTGGTTATGAAAAGCAAAGCTATTTACCTGGGGACCTGGGGCAGCGAGAAGCCGGTATCAAGCACAACTGTAATCTGCTCATCGTTCTGGGTTGCGGCTACTTCTGTATGGATTGCAATGGGCCTTCCATCGGGTCCGATGAGACCATCCTCGTCCAATAGGATCTGGAAATGTTGGTCGTTGGCTATGGAATTGATAACTGGGAGCTTGGGTTGCTTTAGCACGGTCTCAAAGCCGGAAATGACCTCGCCGATAGTGAGACTCCCTCCAAAAAAGTCGGTAGGATCTGAGAAATATGTTAGAACAGCTTCGGTAAAGAAACGAGCCACAGACCTTTAGAACGGCCAAGGAGCACAGTGAGGTAATTAGGCGTGGCGTGGTTTGTTAGAAAGATGCGATCCAAGAGGGCTGCACCGGCGACGCTGGGAAATGCTTTGTAAATGTTCGACCCATCATTTGGTCCAAGGCCTAGAAAATGTGTCAACACAGACGTTCGAGTCGAAGTCAGCTCAACACTCACCCAGGATTCCTTCGTCTTCCTTATTTTCATCGTCAGGAGGGATTTCCACTGCAAGTGAATGAGAACATGTAACAAGAACTCGACTCAGGGGGCGTAACTCACGGAATGCCTGATCGGCAATGGTGTACCCCGCAAACTCTACTTCCGCCGTCTTGATATGACCTGATGAGAGAAGCGCAGTGAGAAGACTGAGAAGCGACTCCATATGGCTGTTATGATGTACCCGTCACAGAACCAACAGCGTAGTTAACGCCACTAACTTGGGTATCGATACTGTTTGGGATGGTGCCTGCTAACCATATGTCTGAGCTGAGCATTGAGAAGTTACTCTAGTGTTCTGAGGATACAAGGAACAGCTGCGGCTCACCTTCCAGTATCAACTAACAACCTATAATCTTTCCCTCCGATCCTGATCCCGGCGTAGTAACTGATATCGGCGGTGTTGTTCAACTCGGATAAACCAGGAGCTCGTCGCTGGTGCTTCCATCCAAACTGTGGGATCTTTCTTTCGCCATGAAGCTCTAGTCGAAAAGCCACGACGATGGAGATCAAACAAGATAGTAAGATGTAGTCGACGAGAAGAACACGCATTGAATGACGGACGGTCAGCGATGAAAGCGAGGAGGGCGACTGAGACCTCTCCAACCGCGGGGCCAACGAGGAAGAGTATGCAAGGAGGAGGTATGCTGAGTGTTATATACCAGCCTTGCATTGCCCTTGGTGCCTAAGATCAGGGCGGGGGCACTGAAGTGCGGCCCTAAATGTCTTGGTGCGTCATTCATCTACCTTATGTATACAGCTCAGCTCAGCCCTGGCTTGGACATTTCCGTGCGGCGGAGAGAAAATTGCAGATCCAAAACCACCACAACGCATGAAGTTCGAGATTGTGTAACCAAAGAAAGGGATATTGATGTGTCCGAGATCATCAGATGACATGCTCAACAAGCATGGATCCAGAATCAGATGTGGGTCCTGCGTACTTGTGAGATATCTCAATGCCATATTTGCAGCCATAGGGGCAGAAGTCGAGCGGAACGTACTAATTGAGTACACCAGGGAGAAGGGGAGTCCCGAAGTCGTACTGTTTGCCAAGACCGGTCTTCATCAAGATTTCCGCAACGGTATTGTATAGGTGATCGACCCCACTAGCCGTGAGCGGACGCACACAACTTCATCTGCTCAGTCAATAAGCTTGAGATAGGCCATGTACTTGATTGGCCGACCACTTGTCGGCCACAGCCTTGAACATCGAGGCAAGGATCCGTCCAATCATCGTGACCGACCCTTTCAGGAGATTTTACGAAAAGGAGTAATTCGTGGCCCTCGGTCCTCGTATAACATATAGTGAAGATACGTCGATGTGAAAGCGACGACGGAGGAGGGTAAACGTAGTTTTTGAAAACTTCGCTACCATTTGTGAGAGACGAGGCATGCACACATCGACGCAAGGCGAGCTGGAAATGAGGAGCTCGGCCGTACTGCTGTCAGATGCCAAGATTGAGGGGTCCTCCATGCTACTGAGGATTCCATATGCTTGTTAAACATGCCCATACGAATTAGCAACCCGAGCGCAAGCGGCACGGACCGTGAACAGAGTTAGATCTGGCTACGCCATAACCTTGTCTCCTTTTACAGGGAGCCTCGGTAGAAGGTTCGACCCAAGAGGTGTACGCTCTTTGAGAGGACGCACAGAGTCGTCGAGTGTTTTGCTGACGCCGCTGAGTGTGATAGAGTGAAAAAACTACGAACAGAAATACGCAGAGGATATGTTCCTTGCCTCCCAGAAACCAATTTGAGTCGAATTCATAGAGAACATTAAAGAACGGCAGCGCAGCTCGTTAACCAGGCCACGAGCAACCAAAGGGTTTCTCAGTTCTCCCGGGGACATCTCATGTTAACCAACGTGTCCCAAGACCTGGAGGAACTGAGCATAAAAATGTGATGGTCTATAACTTGTAGGCGAAACGCACCAGTTATTTCAAGTTCGTTTGGCCAGGGATCCAGGTTTTCTTTCCTTGATGGAAGGGGGCGAGAGTTGTGCTTCGACCAATTTATGCGCCTTGAATAACTGGACAGGCTACATTTCATTGACATTCGAAAGTACATGCATTGTCACAAGAGTCACAAAGTACCAAAATGTAGCTTCTATTCTTTTGACCCAGCGAAAAGAGCCTCTTGGGTAGCTTTTCCGTCTTCCTCAAGACAATCGTCACACGACTGCAAAGATGACCTTCAAGAACCCCCTTGAGAACCTCATGATTCAATGTAATCAGCCGGTTTGTAACCGCAAAAACGTTCCTGGTTCGTCTAGTAGTCGCCTTCCTTAATAAATGGAAGAAATTGTAAAGTCTGAGATCAAGGCAATTAGGTCGACTCACTGGGAATAATGGAAACTCTTGACTCTCCGCGCTCTTTCGTCCCAACGCGATTTGGAGAGTATGTAATCGTCCGGCGGCATTACGTTGAGGAGCAAGAGGAGAATTGTTGATCATTTTGATGGGCAATCTCAAGAACGACAAACACTGCCTCGTGGTCAGACAACATACTTGAATTCTCTACTAGCCAGTCACGATTGTAGGCTCGCTGGACTTGCGGCCAGTCTACCCCGACATTCCCTTTTGTCCTTCATTTACTTTCAGTGTCCATATCATCGCTTTCTTTTTTGCTTCCCAATGCGCTCGCTTATTCCTCTCGCTCTGTTCCTCACGTTCTTTGACGCAACAAATGCCATACGAGTACCCTTCGAAGTCCGCACAGACGCTCCTGCATCTCATCTTTCTCGTCGGTCCACCAATATCGGAGTGAACAACATTGGAAATGCACAATATATTGGAAATGTGACCATAGGAGGTGTGCCAGCTCGAGTGCTTTTGGACACGGGCAGGTGAGTACATTGTTGTATCATCTTTTGCCTCCAATAACAATGTGAATCTAGTTCGGACCTCTGGGTATCATTCCCAACTACACAACCATCTGCAACAGATCTGGGGGAATCTCTAACCCTGGCTTACGCTGTTGGTGCAGCCTCAGGTGAGTAGTCGATGCTTCAGGGGCGAATGTAGGCTCACAAACTTCTCAGGCAACGCGCACTCTACAACCGTAGAAATTGGCAATTATAAGGTAGAAAATCAGGCGTTCCGTAAGTCGTCTCGTGTCCACCGATCCTCGTATACTGACTTTCCGACAGTCCTGGTGGGCAACACTAGCACTTTCTCATCCGATATCCATGCGCAAGGATACGACGGCCTTCTCGGGCTCGGGCCTAACAAGGGCAGCGTTATCTACAAGAAATTGGACGGGCACACAGGCGATACAACATTAACACACATCTTCCAGCAAAACACCACCGCCGAAGCCTATATCACCTTCCTCCTCGACCGCAAGAACGGCCCCGCCGCATCTTTCACAGGGCAGCTCACCATCTCCGAGGTCGTAAAGGGCTTCGAGAATATAACAAGCATGCCCCAGCTCGACGTTGACACCGTCAACAAGCTGCTAGGCTCTGATCAGCACTGGCAGGCCCTAACGGACAAGAACACAGGCATCATCGGCCCCGATGGAAACCCAATTGTGGTCTCGTCTATTGTGCCCAGTGCGCCGGATGGCACATACGTTGCGGTGTTCGACTCTGGGTTCACGTTCAGCCAGGTCCCTCGCGATGTCTCTGACGCGATCTATGGTCGTGTGCAGGGTGCTGTGTATGATTCGAAGAACGAGTACTGGACTGTACCCTGTGGACAATACCTCAACATTTCTATTGGATTCGGTGGGGTACAGTATCCCGTGCATCCTCTCGATGCGGTCGACGACAACTTCGCCGCCAAGGATGCCCAGGGCAATCGCGTGTGCATTGGAGCTGTAGGTTGATGTATACGCCAGTGTTACCGTAGCTAACTTGTGAACAGTTCCAACCCATCACCTCTGCATTCAGTCTACTTGGCCATTACGATATGATTCTCGGCATGAGTTTCTGTAAGTTCTCTGACTTTCACCCATAAACGGTCACTTCACTGACGTCCCCCAGTGCGTAATGCTTATACCTTGCTCAACTTTGGCAGCTGGGCGAATGGCGCCAGCGGCGAGCATCCATATATCCAATTATCTTCCGTCACAAATTCTGTGCAAGCCCGCAAAGACTTCGTTGACATCCGTCTCGGCGGTACCGACACCACCAGCGACTCCAAATGGGCCCTTCTCCCCGCTAGTCAGATGCAGAAGTCCCCTGTCTCGTCTGAAGAGAAGAAGAAGAAATATCAAGAGCTCGTGCTCAGCCGCTGGCCATACATCCTTGCCGGGTGTCTCGTCGCTGTCCTCCTCATCATCGGCTTCTGCGTGTGGCGGTGCTGCTGCAGCGCCAAGGCCAAGGCACGGAAGGCTACGAAGAAGGGCAAGAAAGGCAAGAGGGTCAGCCAGCTCTTCTCCACCGAGCCCGCGAGCACAGCATATCTTCCCCTTGATGCGCCGCATAAAGGCTCTCACTCGCCTGGATTCTCGCCCGGTGGGCAGCACGGGCACTCTAACAGCCAGTATTCCCTCGGCTCACAACACGGCTCACAACATCATGGCCACGCGTCACAGCAGTACGGCGCCGCTGCGGACTATTACAACAGCGGGGCGGAACAAAAACACCATGATAGTTCGTATCCACCACCACCACAATACCACAACGGAGCACCACATCACGGTTACGCGCAATAATCGTTTGGACGCCCAGGACCTTGGCTCCCTTTCATGGCTGCCTTTTTTATCATTTAAGTGTGCATCGTTTCCATATGCACGGACTGGTTCACAGATAAATCGAGAGCGATGCACGGGGCACATGGCGATCAGATACTAATTACATCCCTTCCTCGCTGGGCGATTCTTAATATGACATTTGGCAGATACACACCCAACGCAGCTAGCTGTATATCTTGAAATATACCATTCTTTGAGAGACGTGAAGTGGCATGTATTAACGGATCCATTATATGGTCGGGAATGTGTCTATTACTACTTGGGTGGTTGAGAGGGATTAAGTTGATAGCTAGATGTTGAACACGGTCTAAGGGTAGTTAGTTGCTCTGATGTGTACGAGGGAGACCGAGTGTGAGTTTGGAATAAGCGTGGAAAACGTTGGACGGCGATGAGTATTCGAAATCTGCAGTCTTCCACGAACCCGTACCGCATGAAATGTGTCAAGCAGAGACACCGCCCAACCCTCACGACACTGCTGTCAGTATCGAAAGGAAGTGTGCGTTTAAGCAGCAACGACGACGGCTTGCGATCCGGGGTAGGTCTTCTCTTGCAATGGTTGTTCCACACTGATGGATGTCTCCTTGGGCTCTTGAGCGTCAACTTTGATAGTAGCGAGGAGGCCGCTATTGAGTTCAAAGGCAACAAGGGCTTTATTTAGCACCAATGCTTAGATTTTAAAGGCAATCAGAATCAGACCATTGCCACCTCTAAAGCGAATTAATCACACCTTTCACCTGCTCACCCTGCTCTCCCGCTTTGTCCATTCCAGCTTTGAACCAGTCCTTGATATGCTTGATCTTGCCTTGCGTCGCAGGTTTGGCTGACGTGAGCTCTTTGAAAGAATAGAAAGCAAGCCCTTGCCCGAGAGAATCGTCCGAGTCGAGGTTGTACGCCTTGCCAATGAAGCGTCGAATGATATGTCCTCCACTCAGATCGCCCACGTAGCGTACATATGAGTGCGCCAGTAGCGGTGATGGGTCTGGTGCATCGGCCAGCTCGCGAAGATGAGCAACGTAAGCTGTAAGCGCTTGAGGCGCCTCTTTAAGGAGCTCGATGTGCATCGAGTGGCTCTTCCACGATGATTCGGGAACTTCGAGCAGGAAGGAAATATCTGTTGTCAATGCTGTTCCTCGCGCGAGCAGAGTTGGGTTGTAAGTTGATTCGAGGGTGGGGTGTGTGGCGTGCTGTTCGAGAGCCTGTTCTAATGCACTGTTTGGCGGATTAGATATATCATAAGTAGACAATTTACGATGGGCTACGCACTCGTATACATGCCAGAGCACCATGAGATACCTGATGTACTCCGGTTTGGGCAACCGCCCACTTGCAAGGGCGAGAGCGCCTTGGCTCTTCGATACAGTCTCGTGGGCCTGGTGTGTGCCTTCTCGCAAGACAGTAGCCAAAGGGAGGGATAGCGAGGGAGCAGACATGGGGGTGGTGGTAAAACCTCAGAAAGCGTGCTAACTAAATACCTATATATTTGTTCCGGCGGCGTCGCAGGCCACACTGTTGACAGTCTCCCCACATATTGCCTGCACTCGTGCGTCAACTCGTGCCCAGACACCATAATAAGCAAAGGATCACTTTTGGGTCTTCCATTCCATTTGTATCCTATTCCAAGCGGGATCCGGGCATGAGACTCGATTTTCAATGTCCTAGATGAAATAGCGACCTGTCAAAACCACGCGATTCTGGGCTTCGTTCAATTTTGTTATGAATATGTGTGCAGAACTGACCATCAATACTCCTTTTGACCGGTTATACGAGTAGCCATTGGCATGAGGCAATTTGACGGATGATTCCCTTCATTTGCTTTGACCGTCAATGGTAATTTGTAAGTAGTTCGGGTCGTGAGCATAGCATCATCCGAGTTGGACATGGTGCTTGACGTCAAGGTTGGAGAGCGATTTGCCTGTTCCGTAGAAGCCGGAGTAGTAATACATACCATTCTGCAGTGATTTGGACCCAGTGGGAAGTTGAATACAGGGGATGCGACGTCATTATCCCCCCCACCCAGCCATCGGCGGCGAGCAGCCCATCGTTCCAGGTGAGAGCCTAGGTGCTGCTGGCCAGAGTATACACAGCTGATGAGTATATAGGTGCGTATGAGCATTCATTGAATGTTCTGTGGGGCGCATGAGCATCCTCCAGATATTTCTGGCGAGTCGGAGTTAATTATTCTAGACCTGTGAATTCCAAATCAACTTAGAGGGGCGCATCATTGCCTTTCTTAAGGAGAGAAATCAACGCTCAGGTGAAGCAAGTGGGGCACGAGCAGCGAAGTTTAAGGAAGAATGATGGTTGAATTCAGAGGGTTAAATTCAGTGGCAAATATTCAGGTTAATATGAAGAAGATCAGATAAGAAGATCAGATAAGATTCCGATAAGATCGTCCACAGGAGTCTTCGAGTCTTCCAGCAAGGTCCCGGGTTCCCGTCTCCTTGCACCTCCTAGATCGGCGACCGTTCCCCCCACGAGAGACAAGCCGCTATAATCGAGAGGATCTCATATGAAGACAGTAACGAGCCTCTCACAATTATATTCACAGTATCGGTGATTTCTATTTATCTGGACCATTCAAACGAGACCCTCACTTTCGTCATGCGACTTCAAAAACAAACACGTTACGATACTGACATACATGTATACTTAATACCTGTTTGGAACACTAGCTTTAACCCCCCCCCCTGGCTGTCTGTGATACCCTGCATCTTCGGATTGCCATCAAGTACTACAATAATGCTTACCTTACCCTTCGCGTACCCGCCCTACTGCTCTCTGCACCACCGCGATATCTTACCCCTTACGCGCACTCAGCCTGTGATACCTCTTCAATCAAGCGGTGCATGGCACACGGCGATTAGATAAGCTAATTAAAATTTCATTATCTCCTCGCTGGGCAATTCTTAGTACTCGGAACAGATACACACACGATACAGCTAGTTGTATGTCTTGAAATATATATACCATCCTTTGAATAAGAGGCGTGAAGCAGCATGGATTCGTTAGTAAATCTATTGTACTATGTAGGGGTGGTCATGAGGGATGAGGGTGTTGGTTCGTGATTCACGTGGGTTAGGAAATAAATAATAGATATCGAACGCGGCCTAAGGGTAATTAATCCGATGGTGATGCATGAGGGAGAGCAAGTGCGAATGAGTGAGTGAAGGAAATTACTCGGAAGCAGATCCTGTGTGCGTGGAAAACCATTGCTGTACGGCGACGAGCTTCTCGAACCCGCGGTCTCCCGTGAACCCACCCGTCACCAGAACGAAATGTGCCAAACAGACTACACGGCAGAATATCAGTTATGAATGTGCTAAATTAGGTGGAAATGCGTACCAGCAGCAACGACAGCAATAACTTGAGATATGGGATATGTCTTCTCCTGTGACGGTTGTTCCACGATAATGGGTATCTCCTTGGACTCTTCAACGTCGGTGTTGATAGCAGTAAAGACCGCGGTATTGAGTTCAAAAGCAATATTCGCCTCATTAACCACGGATGCTTAAAGTCAATCAGCAATTTGCTACCCCCTAAATAAAATTAAGCTCCTGCGCACCTTTCACCTTCTCGCCCTGCTCTCCCGCCTTGTTCATACCAGCTCTGAACCAGTCCTTGATGTGCTTCATCTCGCCCTGCGTCGCAGGCTTCGCCGACGTGAGCTCCTTAAAGGCATAGAACGTGAGCCCTTGCCCAAGGGCCTCGTCGAGGCCGTACGCCTTGCCGATTGTGCGTCGAATGATCTGTCCTCCACTCAAATCACCCAGGTAGCGTACATATGAATGCGCCAGTAATGGAGATGGGTCTGGAGAATCTGCCAGCTCGCGCACACGACCGACGTAGTCTGTAAGCGCTTGCGGCCACTCTTTAAGGAGTTGGATGTGTATCGGGTGGCTCTTCCATGATGATTCGGGGACGTCGAGCAGGAAGGAGATATCTGCTGCTAGTGGTGGCCCTCGTGCGAGGAGAGTTGGGTTGTACGTCGGTTCGAGGGTTGGGTGTGTGGCGTGGTGCTCGAGAGCTTGCTCAAAGGCGCTGTGCGGCGAATTAGATGTACCAAAAGACAGTTTGGGATCGCCTACACACTCGTATACATGCCATAGCATCATGAGGTACCTAATGTACTCCTCTTTGGGTAGCCGCCCGCTCAGAAGGGCAAGAGCGCCCTCGCTGTTCTCCACTGTCTCATGGGCCTTGCGTGTACCTTCTCGTAGGAGAGTGGCCAAAGGGAGGGATAGGTCGGGAGTAGACATGGTGGTGGTGGTGGTGGTGGCTGTGGCAAAAGCTCAGAAGGGCGCCCGAGACAGAGGCGATCTCCTGGTAACTAGTATATATAAAGATATTCCGAAGCTGTGTGATGGCGTGCTGAGGTACCGTAGGCCCACAGACAGTTGGCATGATTCCTTTCGTTGACTCAGTGTACGTCAGCTCTTGTCGACCTCGTGTACAGACTACATGCTACACTGTGCTAACCAAGCGATGCCTTTCTGGTCTTCCTTCATGTCTGTATCCTGACCACGGGTGCCCATATACCTCAAAGGGGAAAGAAATTTGATCTTCGATCTTATCAGATTTTGTGAGATAAAATGAATCAGATTATCAGGATCAAGCAGTAATCAGATTATTTAAATTGCCCCCTGTTGTCTACACTTTACAGTCGCGTAGAGCCACTATAGAGCTCAGGTTGGGACCTGTGAAACAAACACCACGGAATAAAGTTAAAAAACGAAAGCGCTACAGGGATTCAAGTCAAAAAAAGTCACCCAGTAGAAAAATAAAAAATGACACATTTTTGCCCCATCTGGGGCAGGGCAAACTTTCTATAACACATGTACAAGTTCCTGTAGCTCTGCCTGAAGTCAAGTACAATGAAGTCTATATGTGTGGGCGTCCGTAGATACAAATGGTACATACAGGGTAAATTATTTTACAAAGGATCTCTCGAAGAAAAATACATGGTACACGTTGAATCCGAAGTCGAAGAAGGTCGAAAAGTAAACTACTTCATGAGTGAGAAAGTCCGTCAGAGGTTACCGGGGGACTCGGCAGAAAACAACTGTCAGGATCTTAGTTCTAAACAATCGCAAGATAGCAAAATAAACCCATGACGTACTGCCCCCGTATCCACATGATGTGTCTTTGGTGCTGGTGGGATCGACGACGACCGGGTGCGCTTTATCGGCGACAAAGGTATTGCCTTTGTGCCTAAAAAATATCCATCAGCAATTGGGAAACATGCGATGAACGCCTGTTCAATACAGTAACCCACCTGATTCCGTGTCTTCGGATGGTGTCCCGTGCACAGCTACGTACTCGAGATCTGAGCTACCTTGTTCCGTTGAGAACTCTGCATTGTCACACGAGGCGTCAGTCAGCACTTCACAACAATAGGATGTCTGTATTTCCCCCTCACTCGACGATTCTGAGCCCATCAAGACGCCGCCTCCAATCACCCGCCATGAGATCGGGAAAAAGTTCTTCTTTTTATTTTCTTCGACGGCCGTAACGGGCTTGGGTGGAAGGGTTGCAGGAGGGGGAACCGGGAGGAGTCGCTCGGAAATAGGACTTGTAGGAGATTCGTGGGGAGAACCGTGTATGCTAAAGAAATTGATATCAGATCTCAGGGATCACCGCAGCACATCACAGCAGATGACGCTAGACTGACAATGTGCATCTTGACCCATTCGGACAAGTTCCATCAACTTTGTAGAACCTGCATGGCTTTGCTAACAACAATTTGTCGTCATTAGTGACCCCAGCCACAACTCGAGAGCCAACGAAGACGCGTACTTTTGTAATTAACGGCCTTGTGCCGGATGTCTGTCCGCGAACGCGACTTAGGCTTCAACAACGCGTTGGGCGAGACCGGTGCGTACCCATATGCGCCGTACATGGCTGGTTGGGTGAGGTATGTCATGTCGAGCGACAGAGGGCCAGGGGGGGCTGGAGGGGGGTGGTAAAATGGAGGGACATGGACTAGGGGCTGCTCGTCCATAATGCGAACCCTCGACTGGTACTGATGGAAATGCTCACTGTAGTTCGGGTCGTCGGTCACGAACATGGCATCATCAGACATGGAGCTTGACGTTGAGTTGGAGTTGGAGGGTGGGTTGCCTATTTCGCGAGGGTAGAAGTCGGAGTAGTACATTTGCGGTGGTGGATGGCCCGGAGAGAACACCGGCGACGCGGCGGGCCCTGCGTAAGGGCCGCCCCAGCCCGCCGTTGGTGGCGAGTAGCCCATCGTTCCAGGTGAGAGCCTAGCTGCTGCTGACCTCTCCACAGCTGAGGGGTATCTGAGAATATACATCGGATGAATGTTCGGGGGCACTCACGAGAATGCTCCTGGTTTATATCATCCCCGAGTGAGATAGCACCATTCTGTGTGTCGTCGAAATCTAGTTGTGTTAATTCCTGATCGACACAGGGGCCACTTTATCAACAAATGAAGCGACGAACCTTCCGAAAGTTGAATAACATGTTTGAATCGACAGCGTATTCCGTTGCCACATCTACCCGCGGCGTAGTATCGACACGGGCTGGGACTGTGAAGGGGTACATCGTTCGACAACACATGGGCAAAATCGCACTCGTCCGCAGAGAGAGGGCATCGGGCGTGCTGGAAGAACCTGCATGGTTTAGCTGATCAAACCCACAATCGATAAGCCACGAGGCTAGCATTAAACTAGGGCTAATGACATACTATGACGTTTTTTGGCTGGAGGCCTCAGCTTTCTCTGCGATGGTTGCATGGACGGAGGGGGCAGGGTAAGGCCAGAAAGCGCGAAGCGGAACGGACGTGAGGGAAGAGGGAGGGAAGCCAAGGAAAGGGTGGTTCGTATACGGTAAACGCAGGCGCCCGAAGGGCCACAGATCTTTAAGTGTCCCGAACAAAGATCTAGATGCCACACTGGACTCTGGCGCTGTCCACTTTTGTGCCGTATGTACTCATTCAGTGGACAATGGGCGCCGGGGATCCGAAAGAACGTACCCCCTACAGAGTATCGCGCAAAACGTATGTGAACACCTTGAGCGTCGTGGAACAACAAAGTTTACGGCCACGAGGTGGAGGTTTAGTGTATCCGGCGATATCAGCCTGCCTGAATCATGCATTTACATTTCAGGGAGGCAATGACGAAAATGCCCGGGCGACTTGCAAAGACAATAAGAAGAGTGTATGGTGCCCGTTGAAGATCTGTCCCCCCCGTTGTTGGCCGGTGATTTTCCCACTTGTGGCCGAAATTTGCCCCACCACGCGAAGCTCCTGCTTATTGTCATAGGGTCGCTGGGCTTCTCCACAAAAAAACGATCCCATATGGGTGTATGTTCCTGATCTTGTTTGGATTCCTTATTGTTATTCTTGTTTGAATTGCTCATTCGGGAGATCTCGAACTCACTAGATACGAGATTGGGTATTAAGATTTCCCTCCTGCGAATGTGCACCAATGGGCCTGCTGTCGTTATAACAAATATCGCTTGCCGCGTTATGTCGCGTCGCGCGCGAGGACGCGGTGCTAGTAAGGACGCGCATCTCATCTGATGGACAAAAGTAACGAAGACAGGTCGAGTCACATGAGGCGTTACAACTTGTTATTTCGCCACGTTTATCACGTCAACTCCATAAGCGGCAAGTTGAATGTATTGGCTCGGTTGTAGGTGTAGGAAGTGTAGGAAGGTGTAGGGTCCAATAGGGACCTGCTTGTCTGTAACTATAATGAACGACGAAGGTCAGCCACAGGGCAGACTCATTCTGATTCATTTCAGCCTTATTAATTGAACTTATTAGAAAAACTAAGGGACTCATCAGTGCCCTGAAGACATACCGAACTGGGTGCAACGGTAAGTAACGGTGGGCTAAAAGAGCTCCGTGTAATATTTCAAATGTACAGACCGGCTTGACGAGGGATCGAGTATTGCCGATCCTGGCATTATTGTTCCGGAACGGGTCTTCGAGAAATAAGGGTTAGAAGGAAAGCTAGTGGAAGCTAGCCGGCAGTAAGAATTACATCGTTTATCGTAAGATTCGGGCGTCAGTCGTAGGGCAATACGAAGATAAAATACATCGAAAATCGTCAAAGGGAGCTCAGTCATGGCTAAGGAGAGGTGTTCGTTCGGTTGGAGATGTTGAAGGAGTCTGGGTATCGGCCGGATTCCGAATTTCTACTGGCGCGGCAGGGGAAGGCTGTGTGACATCTGACTTGCAGACAGGGCACTGACGAAATAACTGAGCTTCCGATTTATACCTGGGTTGAGATCTATGACTCACCAGTTTCTTCCTTTGAATCAGCCATTCGTCGATCTCGTCAAGGTGGAAGATATGGTGACATGGTAAAACCCGTATCCTGTCGCCCTTCTCAAATTCACATAAACAGATGGCACATTCAAGTTGTGTTTCGAACCAAGGCCGGTTATTAGATTTCTTCGTTGGATGAGAGGTCGAAGGGTTGTTCGTATTTGTAATACCTTCGGGTGCCGAGGTGTCTGTGTCTGTCAGGGGTGAGGTTGTTGTTGGGTCTTTCAGAGTGATGTCACCAGCTTCAAGTTCAGAATCTGTAGGCTGTCTTGAGGGGATGATGATATGTTCGTCTCCTTCAAGCTTTTCCCAGCCACCCCCAGTCCATGTATGCCAAGGGAGATTCCGTACAACGTCCTCCGGAGCTCGGTCACGTTGGGCGGCACGGGCGGCTCGTATGCGGTGAATCAATAGGGTTATGAAAGTCAACGCTGAGGGAAGGAGCAGAATGACAACAAAAGTGATGATAGGCCTGTAACTTGATATCAGCAACGGAAGGCTCCTTTACAGAACAAAGAGGCGTACGAATACCATTCCCATGCCGAATACTCCGCCGTTATCAGGAGGGAAAGGGTCCGTAGTCCGGAGTGTGACGTATTAGACTTGTCGATGAGGGACGATAAGTGTCTGTAATCTGAGTACTTGATGTACGTTGCCGCAATCCTCACGTCAGAAGAGTCCTCTGGAAAAGGATAATAATGATCTCAGGGACCTGGCCGGTTATCGAGAAGCTCCAGACGCACCTGGACTGTACATATTGACAAGAGCATCAGGGTATCCAGAAGTCTCGGGATTGTCGCCTCCGACGACTACGGCCTTTGCCCCTAGTCGCTGAGCTTCCCGAACCTTCTTCACAAACTCGCACTGGCCTCGCTGCACCAACGCAATCCACGGTTCCGTTGGATGTTTTGGACCGCTGGGACAAAGGTCTGGGCAGCCCGTGTTGGGCGTTGGAAATGTGAAGCTTTCGGTTGGTGCACATGGGGCGGTAAAAGATGACAGAGGAATCACATATCCTAATATCGCATCATGGATTTCCGCACCAAAAGCAGCTTGAGGGCAATCAATCTTGGCTCGGACGACTTATAGGCACACACTTACCTGGTCTGGAGGGAAAAGACACAACCGGATTGCGATCCACAACAGAAACAGTGCTTTCTGCACCCCAGGCCCATCCCCAAAGCCAACTCCTCTCAGATTTCGCGCTAAAGGGCAAGTCGATGCTGTTATTGACAAACTCCACGGGCTGAGAGTGGCTCTGATAGACGAAGAACATTGCGAGAGGAGCCCAGAGCCATGCTCGGGGCATGATGAGGTACGAGGGTGTATGTCTTCTGTGATTCTGCTACTGGTTCGAGAGCAAGACGCCTGCTCGAAATGCCTCGCCGTTGCCAATCAATTCCGTCCACGCACGTGCCGCTATTTGATATCTGATCGTAACAGTGACACGCCACGAGGTGGTGGCAGTGCATCGGAACCCGCCCCACCATGAAAAGTTTTTACCCTTGTTCGTTTCCCAACATGCGCTCACTTGTGTTTTACACTCACAATTTTTGGGTGGATGTACTACCTTCCGTGAGGTCCCGCAACTTGATTTGGCTCTCGAATCAACAACATAACCCTTAGTCTCCTCACCGACAGCGCCGCTGGTAGATCAAACAGGAAATTTATCAACCTGTGGCGTGTGCAACTGTGATGTCAAATCTCTTCTTTTTAGCTCGAAGTTTCCTGGTAGAGCGAGAGTTTGGAAGAGGAAGTGTTTGGATGTGGGCTGAAAGAGCGCCATCTGCATTCTTCGGTGCCACCAGCAAGTCTGCTCTTTGCTCAGGTCGTTCTTGAGGCTGACGGAGCATGTCTTTTGGTATACATATGCGTCCGACTGCATACGGATTCATGGGCAGGACTCCATAGCGTCGCTGCTCCGCGGTACCATAACGATGTATTCTCAACCTAAAACGATACTTGAAACATTCTTGTTGGCTTGAATGTTACCACTTGGCCCCATTCCATGCCACGCAGTCAGTGAATAAGAGCGGCTCAGGAGTGCCGATGTATCAACATACTTCTCGGCGATGTCTGGGAGTAAGCCAGAGAGGCCAGAGTCGGATAAGTTCAGAGGTCGGAGATATTGACAACATTTTTTCTAATCAAGGTCAGCCTTTGACGCTCGCCATAATTGAGTAACAAAGCAATTTTTCCTTCACAGCCAAAGCTTAAGGAGTCAGCGCCATAACTAAACTGGGCTCGGGCCAAGTCGCGGCCACGTGTCCCAAAGGAACATATTTTTAGCGTGCCGTTGACCTATTACCTCTACCTGCCAAACGATGACATCGAAACCTTCCAGTAAACGCAAGGCCGTGAAACAACCTACCTTCCCCATCGACAATCCCGTAGTTGTAGACGAAACCTTGACATACCCTCTTAATCTTTCCACTTTAGGAGCAGTCCTTCTGGTGCAGTCTGCACAAAAAGATCTATAAAGTTTACGAACATCATCGATCTTCAATTATCAATGCGGTTGTACTAAACACTGTCACGGCAGCGTCAGTGCAATCTGATGCCCTGCGTGTCACTCGCTCCAGGTGTCCTGGCTACAGCAACCAGTCAATTGTCAGTTCCTCCAATGAGGATGGATCGCTCACTACAGAGGAGGATTGGAGTCTCGTCGAAAATGGCTTCATCGTGGAGAGACTAGAGGATTTCTTCAGTTCCAGGCACGCCATATACATTCATTCCCAGTCCGGCTACTCATTGTTTGGCCACACCGGCTCGACGAAGCGGAGTCCTTGCGCTTTTGGCGCACAACGTACAGGTTCATGTTGTTCTCGCTTGTGGGTGCTCCGGACCATATAGAACTACCATACGAAGACCAGGACGAGGAGGGTGATGATATAAAAAGTATTGCAAAATAATCGAGGAGTCGGTCCACCACCGGAAGCAATTCCTTGCTCAGTTCCCCATCCAAAAGCTCAAAAAGGTGGTGGATCTAACTCTGTTCATGGAGAATGTTGCACGGTTGTTCCAAGCTGCAGGCCCACTTGAAGAAGGTCCGTCACTCGGAATGTACGTGAACTTGATCAATCTGAATGTTCGTCCCACATAGTTCACGCTTGTGCGCAACCCGTGTCATAGCCCGCTGTAGTATGACTTTATACAGGCGGTTGCCATCAAAGGCCCAGAGGTCGTTCTTCGGGCCTATCGAGAGAGGCCCACGGTTCCTCTAAATGGTTTCAATCCCTGTCACCCCGAGGATGCAGATCTTGACAGTTGGATGGACCCAAACCCTCATTTTGACGGATACCTTTACCGTTCTCTCGATCTGACCTGGAAAGAATACAAGAACATAACTGCCTGCCATCAATTTTGGTCACCACATGTGGCGCCGTTGACCGGTGTACGTAGAGTCGCTCGACCTTTTTTCCACTGTGCTCATATCCATTTTCAGGCTCTTCTTATCATGAGGTCTACAGTTTCGGTCTTTGGAATAAAACAAGCCAACAACCTATGTCATGTTTACTCAAATTTTTTACTGTGTACTCAATTACACTTTATAGACTGGGATCACCTTTGGGGTGTTTTGGTCCAGCCATGTAAACTTCAACGGGAGGATTGGAGTAAGCTCGAATCCCCCACGTTGAGCCCCTACTCGTCACATGTCGTTTTCAAGCATCGCCGAGCGTCAGATTTCAAGATTGTTGTTTTGAACTTTGTTGCACCAGTGTTACTTGGCGCACTGCGCATTGCCTGTCCTTAAGACAATGTGGACGAAATAGATGAAGCCGAGCAAGTCACTGAGGAAGTCTTGGCTGGCATAGCTGAGAATGCCCTTGTCGCAGAGAGACTGGAGGATCTTTATAGTTACAGGCAAGTATGCATGGGATTTTTTTGCATACAAATCGGTGACTGTTTTCATCAGATACAAAAACAGGCACTCTCAACAGCTGGCTCAATGCAAAAGAATCTTCACGCTTCCGGCGTGCATTATACAGGCTCCTGTGTTTCTCACATGAATATGACCCGGACGGAAACTACGGGATAGATATCAATACCACGGACAGCGAGAATGAACACCTGGGAGAGGTAAGCGGCGATGAATCCAATGACTAGGAAGATACCGATTATTGGAAAGAAAACGACGACGACGAGTACTGGGACAAGATATATGATGATACGGTACTACATCGAAAATCGCACGAGGAGCTGCTGCGGGTGCGGGAATCCTTCTTGGAGCAGTTCTCCAGCGACGAACCCAATGGGATGGTATGCGTAGCCCGGTTCGTGGAAGATGCATTGCAGGCTGGTTATTCGCAGACCCACCCGATGATGGTTAGTAACCACTTCTTCGCCCTATGTGTAACAAGTTCTCAAACCAATTCAATTGTTCGCAGATGTTGGTGACGCACGGCTTCGCACACGAAGCCCGAATCATGACACTCCCTGGTATAACTTTAGAGAAGCTGTGGTCATACAAGGCCCAAACGCCACGGTTCTGCGGGCGTACCAAGAAAAGTCCACTGGCCCCCCGAACATCGCAAACCCCATCTCAATCGAAGATTATGACAGTCCGAGAGTTGGAAAAAAGCGGATTCTAGGCTAGACGGTCATCTCATCCGGCCGCTTGAACGAATTTTCAAAGATCACGCATTTTGACAACATGAAGTCCCACCCTATCTTGGAAGCAGTATGCGGCGCTAAAAATCGCTGTACGCATCATGTCATTGTGGCGTGGCATATCTGATTCGAATTTGCGCAGGCTCCTCGTGTTATAAGTTGTGCGGCATGAACTTTTGGAATAACACAAGTATGCATGTTTCTTTATTCCGTCCGGCGGATTTACGCGACGAGCATTGGAGAATGTGACCGGCGACAGGACCCAATCCTCATCCCAAACATGTTCGGGCCCACCTTCTCCACGAGCATCCTGTCACAAAATGATGGCAGCTGTCCTCAAATGCTACAACACTTTTCCCAACGAGAGGTTCCACTTGCTTATCGCTGGAGATGCACAGATTGGCTTTGCAAGGTATGCCTACAAGAACGCATTGATGTATGCTATCCACAGTGCCTGGAAGAATTGGCTGTTGAAGGTCAGTTGCTAATATTCATAGTCGTGTAAAGGTCTGCATGTTCATTCTCTGCTTCGGACAGACGGCTTTGATGATGAAGCAGGGAAAGTTGTCGACCAATATGGAAGACCAGTAGGGGGAGATGAAAAGGTGATTGACGATTCTCCCTTGCGCGACTCAATACGATTCGATCCTGGCGAGTGAGGCGGGATGTTGGAATATACGAGCTGCCGTGCTGCACGGAGGAGAGATGAAATGAAGTGTTGGTGGCGTCCCGCACAAGGTCCCGGTTTCAACCCATGATCGTTGTATTCCGCAGTAAGTTTAAGGTACTTAAATCTTGACTACTATCTATGTATTCCCCTCTTTCGTTTACGGAGATTCACTGTCACATCTCTTAACTACATTTCAACACGGGGACCGACATACTAGCCTGATTCTCGTTACTCTTTTTCAACGTAACGTCCGAGTGGTTGCGTCATTGTGTCAATGTCAATCGAGGAGTGAGAAAATGAACTCTCGAAGTCTGCAAGAGCATCGATAAGGGCACATAATTGGCAACTTCCGTGCTACCAGTCGCGGGTCAAACCGAAATGACGAGGGCCCAGGTCAAATCCAAGTCCGACACTTCGTACTTAAAACCAGACAAGCCCCGCTGCTTCCCCACAATGACCCTGATCGTTCAACGGGCAACGACCACACGATGCTGTCGACAGGACCACGCGCCTCCTACTGCAGAGCCCCCCGTCTGATTATTCTCGGGTGCGGGATTGCCGTACTTTATGCATGCTTCTTGGTTACCCAGATTGAAGACCTATTCACGAGCCTGTATAAAGATTGGGCATTCGGATCACTAGTCGCCCCTCTCTATCGTGCAAGGATGCGTGTTATTCTTCTCTCTGCCCTTGGGCTCTGCGCGAGCGTGTTTGGGCATCAAGGGAATTTGGTGGACGAGTATGTGGCGAAGGAGGGGCCCATCGCGAAGGCAGGGTTGCTGGCCAATATTGGATCTGGGGGCTCCAGGTCGTCCGGTGCGAAAGTAAGTCTTCGTTGCTCTGTAAGCTAAGTTCTGGAAAATGAGCATTGTTCTGGCACCCTGAAGCCCGGTGTCGTCATTGCGAGCCCTAGCACCGAAGACCCTGACTATCTCTACACCTGGATCCGCGACGCTTCTCTCGTCTATAAATGCTTGATTGATCAGTACGTCATTGCTCTCACTTTCTATTCTTGGTTATTCTTAGAACCAATGTTTCCATAGGTACACTCTAGGTGAAGACAACACTCTCAGAGGGCATATCGACGATTTTGTCTGGTCCCAGACGGTTCTCCAGCAAGTATCGAATCCCAGCGGCAACCTCATAACTGGTGGCCTCGGCGAACCCAAGTTCCACATCAACCTAACGGCTTTCACAGACGGATGGGGACGACCACAAAAAGGTATGCAGATTTGGTATTTCGCCTGTCTAAAGTCTTGTTGATTGTCTGCCTAGACGGTCCTGCTCTTCGCTCGATCGCTCTCATTACCTACGCAAACTGGCTGCTTCAGCACTCAAACACAACCTACGTCTCCGAAAAGATATGGCCCGTCGTCAAGCTTGACCTCGATTATGTCTCCAACCGATGGAACACCTCAGGGTATGCATTTTTCGTCTGCAAACCCTACTCAAACTCATTCAAGCTAGATTTGATCTTTGGGAGGAGATTTCGTCTGCGTCTTTCTTCACTTCGGCGGTACAACACAAGGCTCTGCGTCAGGGTGTAATCTTTGCCAAAGATCTTGGCCATGCTAGCGCCGTCACTAACTGGGTCACCCAGGCCGATAACATCCTGTGCTTCTTACAAGTAAGTTAGACTCGTATAGCTGCCTGCAGCATGCTGACCAGACTTTGAAGACATATTGGAACCCAATTGACGCGCATATCACATCGAACACCAAAGGAGGACGGTCCGGCATCGACGCCAATTCTGCTCTCGCTTCCATTCATACATTCGATGCTGCCGCGGGTTGCGATGCAACGACTTTCCAACCATGCTCTGACAAGGCCCTCGCTAGCTTAAAAGTCTACGTTGACTCTTTCCGCAAGATCTACGCCATCAACAATGATACTGCTGCACACAGTGCTGTTGCCACTGGTCGGTACCCTGAAGATGTGTACTATGGCGGAAATGTAAGCATTGACACCGTCGAGTTGTCGAGTCGGAGATTTCCTGAAACCAGCACATGTAGCCTTGGTACCTTACCACCGTCGCTGTCGCGGAACAGCTCTACGACGCTCTGATTGTCTGGGAAGCGCAGCGCTCGTTAACCGTTACCAAAATCTCTCTCGCATTCTTCCAACAATTCCTCTCCTCGGTCGAGCCCGGAACATATGCGTCCGACTCAGAGACCTACACAACACTTGTGGATGCCATCAAGCAACACGCCGACGACTATATTGCCGTGAATGCCAAGTATACACCCGCAGACGGCAGTCTTGCCGAGCAATACACCAGGGACGCCGGAGTTCCTATCAGCGCAAAGCACCTTACGTGGAGCTATGCGTCGGCAGTGACAGTCTTTGCGGCGCGGGAAGGTAGGGCGCCGCCTAGCTGGGGAGCTCAAGGTTTGAAGGTCCCAAGCGTGTGCGTGGCTTACCCCGGCCCAAACGTACAGGCGACGTTCAGCGTTATCGCGGAGACGGTCTTCGGCGGTACGTCCCACAGCTCGCTTCGCTGCAAACCAATCAATTTCAAATGCAGAGAACATCTACCTGGCTGGCTCCATCGATCAGTTGAAGAACTGGTCCCCCGATAATGCTATCCTTCTGTCTCCAAATGCTTACCCAAAATGGAGCGGTGGGCCTGACTTCACGAAGTCGGATACTATTTCACTGATTTCGATTTCCCAGTCACTCTCAATATACCTGCCAGTACCAGTTTCGAATACAAATTCATCCGCAAGAACAATGGAGTGGTGAGATGGGAGTCTGACCCCAACCGTCAGGCGACGACTCCAGAGACCGGAACCGCCGTTTTTGCTGGCACTTGGCGGTAGTCGTTTGGCGTTGGTAAACACTACAGACTGTAACATCATACTCGTCCTTCAAGCGTAACTTTCATTGTAGTTTATGTCGTACCGTGACCTTTGTATACAATCAGCCATTCTTGTGACCCTAAGGACTACATCGGCAGATACCTGCGGCCATTGAGCAGTCTGCCCAAAGAAAGGAAGATACGATATTAAAGTGACACGTCACACAAAGTTGGTTGATCAACTCCGACTTCCTCTTGAAGATTCATACATATGACGTTTACTGAGCCACAAGGGTGCGTCCTATGCTATGCCCTTTCCAAATCGTGGTGCAGGACACGTAGGTAGGTAGCATTCGCAACACGAAAGTGCCTAACAACTCCCTCCGTGACCAATTGAACATCATAAACGGCGAACCGAAAAGTGATACGCAGGGGGAAGGGGTCTGCTTTTCTGGTGTCGCTGGCGTCAACGATATTGAAGTGTCGAAGTGATTTCTGCTGAGAGAGGGGGAGGGAGAGAGCAAGTGAGTGTGCGTGTAAGGGCGGGCGATGGCGAGGGCGACTCGACCTATAAATTGGCATTTATACGTATTCTTGTAGGCTAATATTTTGAGAGGCTCTGATCAGAGCCTCTCACAGAAGTCCGGACGTTCGACCCGCTCTCTCCGTTTTCACCCACTTCCACTTCCTCTAGCCTTCCTGCGAACCGGCCGTGGAGGAATTTCGGGGCCTTAGACACTAAGTAAAACGGAGTCAGTAGGATCCAGTGGCTCGTCTTCATCACCTCTAAGACAGTACACCAGCTCTCCATTCTTGGGGGCAGAGGTGCGTAAACGATCATTCTCTCATGGGGTCCCTGCTCTGACAGTCTGTGAAGGAACCAGGATTCATCACATTACAGAGCCTGTGAGCATTATTGTTTTTGAAACCATTGGCCGTTTTAAATTAGACATGACTCATTACAGCCTCGATAAATTTTGCCTCATTGCCGGGAATTCGGCTTCTTCCTCAACCCCCATAGGTTCCGTGAGGCGGCCCTTCTTCCTCTTTCCTTTGGTCACCCATCTCGACCATCACCCGCCGTTCTCAGCGCCGCGTACCTGTGGGGCGTTCACCTTTCAAGATCAGAGGCGCTCCTTCAACAGGAGCAGACTTTCACAAATCGCGCGTTGCAACACGCTGTCACGGACGCGTTCGGAGGCCACCCAGACGTCATTCTACATACATTACAGGCAGAAGTACTCTTATCGTACTACTTGCTTCGCGTAGGCCGTTTCATTGAAGCCAAATGCCACACAGCAACTGCCGTAACTCTTGACCTTGGTGCTGGACTCCACAAGATAAGGTCTACTAATCTCAACGTGGTCACGACAATCGGCTTGTCCTCTGACACCCCGATATCCTTGGCCCAACCCCGCAATATTATTGAGGAGGGCGAGCGAATCAATGGTTTCTGGGCTGTCTTGGTTCTCCACAAGTATATTACCATCCCTCTAGAACCACCTATGAGTGTCTGTGGGATTCTGGAGGCTCCAGGCATCCAAGTTGACACGCCCTGGCCATTAGATATAACAAATTACTCAGAGGTGCGTAAGATGTCTTCGGATATTACAGCGTCATTAATATCTCTCCAGGGTTTGATGCGTCCTGACGTCCGTGGCAGCAACACTATACACAATTTTATGCTCAACATCGTCGAGACTGAACATCCTGGCCACTCTTTGGCCGCACTCAATGCCAAAGTCGCCATCTTATTGCATAGATCCGCTCAGCTCGCAGGTCAGTAGACGCCAAGTATGCCATGCCCCACCTCCTGTCTCCCTCATACAATAGATCCGAGGATTAGATCACACCTTGAAACGGTTTAAGAGGGGTGGCGCATTACGGTGGCACGGGCTGTTTCCTGAGAATTTCAACGATGCTCGAAATCGACTTTTTGATCTCGCCGTCGCGCAAGAAGCGGGGTGGCGCAGAGTTAAGGCGGAGGTGCGTTGTCGATCATATCATTCATACTGTATCTCACCGGCAGGTAACAGTTTGAATCGGAATCAGGGGCGAGCTGTCGGTAATACCATTCCACTAGTGGCAATTGCAACCAAGAAGATGATTGTCCATACCCATGAGATAGGTTGTAGCTCTGTTCGTATTCAAATAATTCTCAAGGGAGGTAACAATCACCGGAAGATGTATCGCCTAGGTGGGCACACTAGGATAGATTCGCTCCCCATATGTACAGATTAAGGCGTGTGTCAACTTGTTCGCACATCAAATCTTACAGTGAAGCTTTCTAAGTAAGGCGTCTACAGAATCTTTCAACCCCTGCCTCCGTTTTGGAGCATAATCTGGTTTATAGTAGTGGAGACAAACTCAACATTGTCAGTTTGGGTGCCTTGTGAAACACTGCGGTAATCAGGTACAGTCAGTACGCGGCCGAGATGGGATGAAATCAGAACACACACTGCGAATATATCGTTAATTTGGGTCTCTTTGTCTGGATGAACCACTGCATGATGTATCTCACAGCTTCTCCAACCTTCGCACCTCCCGTGTATCCAGGGAAGAATTGTTCCAGCGGCACTCTGGGGAGCTTGCGGTTAAGGAGGTCGATTTTGTTGAAGAGAAGAACAACCGCGACCGGTTTCTTCCAGCGGAAATCCACGAGGGACTGGAAGAGTTGCAGAGATTCTTTCAATTGATTCTAAAGCAATTTCGTGAGACTCTCCGACACATTTTGGCGGGACACTAACCTGTGACCCCTTGCATAGTTGAACGTCGTCATAGCCCGAGAGATCGACACAGAGAACGATGATTGATATGCCCACAAAATGTTGTGCAAGCTCTCGGGGTTGAGGAGGGGAAACTTCAAGCATGCGGACCCTGGATGAGAGCTGAGCATCTCTGCGCAGAGATGAAGGACAAACTTACATGCAAAGGTCCATTTTTACTGTCGTCTCAAGTGGCCTTGAATTCTTTGATCTTGCATGTAAAATGTCCGCGTCGGTTGGTTGATACCCAGGCGCGCCTATTCTGAGAATTTCGTCGAAGAAACTGTAGACCATGGCTTCAAAGATGCGCATGAAAATATCGTTAACAAATGGCTCACTATGAGGCTGATTCTACGAGGCGCGGCTCGATGCCAATGAAAATGCGCAGTTTTGGCATTCCTATCCACAGCTTGTGTATCGCTTTAGTAATGTCTTGGTCAAACTCGTTTAGCCCCTCTACACGGTACGCAAGCACTGTGTCCGCTAGTGCGCGATGCTCAGCGGTGGCATGGCCGTGATCGAGCCTGTACACCACAGCCTGAGCCGCTTCAAGTAAATTTTGATAAATGACGCATCGGTGCTCAAGTAGCTCTTGAGGAGAATACCCGCAATGATGAATCTTCATTTGCTTGACGATGGTAGATTTTCCGGACCCCACAGCACCTACGGAGGGGGGGCGTAGAGGATGTGAGAAGGCCGCTAAGAATGTGAGGACGGACGAACCAAGGACCAATAATCCGCATTTCCTCTGTAGAGCTTGTGTATTTTTGCCGGAGAAGTGAGCATGGTGGGCTGTCGATGTGAAGTTGCCCATGTGGTATGAGACCAACAAGATAATGAGAACGATTGCCCATGACGGTTTGGCCCAAGTAAATGACCCTGAAGCTGCATACCCTCTATCAAGCGCCCCTGCAGTCTCGTACCAGACAATCAAGAGACCCTGTTTAAAAAATCAACTTTTTGGGAAACAGGGTCGGGATCGGGGAATAGAATCGTGTGATGGTGATCGAGGTGTACATTACGTAATTTACAGCAACAGCAACAATGAATTCACCCCGTCCCTTCAGTGTGTACAACGTCGTGTCTCATTTCGGCCAGAGAGCTTGCATCGAGAGGCCGCAGGTTCAGTGGCCTCGTCAGGCTAACCAAACTGAAAGTGTTCTCGTATGGTAGCCTTGAAATGATCCTTCCTTGCCATCTATAGTTGTGGATTTGGGTGGGAAGACGGTGGGTCGTATTGTATCCGCGGGTGGACAAATGCACTATACTCCTCAGGGGAGTGTTTAGCTACATCGCTAATGATCAGGCCGTGGATGACGAGGTCCTCGCCGAACTTAGTTGAAGAAATTTGTGGTCGTCAGATGGTAATTATTCGGAACTCCCTTTTAAAATGGTGATCAATTTTGATACACAATTTTAGACGCGGAGCACCATGTATGACTCACCTTGATACATAATGTTCCTTGTCTTGCAGTAAAGTCAATGCCCATCGTCTGTCCAATCCTTTCTTTGGCAGACGACCGAACAATAGGTGACATCTTCGCATCGTGAACGTTTGAAGAGGTATGAGGTCCTTTCAGCTTTACGGTACTAACGAAAGCGTTAGGACGAGGTAACTTGCTCGGACGAATATATCACTAACCTCTGGCAGTTTGCAAATTCTCCTGACGAGACACCCTTCGGATTTGTGTCATGCGGAGCAGTGATGTACATGCTTGCAAAAATGTACCATCTAGACACAGGAGACGCATGAATTCTGGTTTGGGGCACGACCTTAGCAGAGGGCGCGGGACGAAAATGGAAGGTATTTGGAAAGGGTGTTAATCAGTCGGCAAAGCTGAGGAACATCGGCTGAGGAGACTTGTGGCGCACACTTCAGTATGCCTCTGAGCAAACCGGCCTCGAGGGATCGTCGAATCCTGGCTATCCCGCGCATCTGCTCAAAAGAATCTGTCAAAAGCTGGCAAATGTCTTCTATGAGCCGTCGTTGTTCGCAGTGTTCGTAGAGTGGAGGTGACGTGAAGGTGCCTTCCGAGGTTCGGACGAGGAACTTGGTGGATAGGTGAATTGAGCCAGAGGTAATCAAGTGCTTCTGTGCAGGTGATTTTGTGAAAATCGACAAGGTGATGTTGCAATGGAGCCGCTGTGCAAATTTAGGTTGGATGTTCTTCGCAAACAGCCTCTGTGATCTTCCAAGAATGAGCCTCGTCAGGTCAGCTGCTGAGACGCCAGAGTGGTCGACGAGGCGGTCCCAACTGCCGCCTTCATTATCATCATCACTACCCAAGAGATAGTCATCAATGACGGTATCCACTGATGACTTCTCGACGAATCTATTCAGATCGTACGCAGTATGAGGGTGCCAGAGATCAAGGACTGCGTCGCTTCTTTCCATGAATATACATTCGCAGAGGCCAAATTTCGTGTTCGTTAACCACAAGCCGACCATTAAATCGTGGATCATCTCTAGCAGGAACGCGAGCTGCTCTCGGGGAAGTGGATGTCTCTTTAGATGCCAAAGTCGCCCGATGCCGCACTCGACCCATTTCCACAACGTCACCCAATGGTATCGAATGGCGTCGCAGAGCGTGACGTAGGACTGTTCATTCTCGGGGTCCGACTCTAGTATGAATCGCGGAACAATCTGGCATAGGATTGAGATGGTGACCATTGCACGCCAGAAGTTGGGATGTGGGTGGGATGTTCTGGAAATGCGCGGTGGATCGGGGGTGAGGTGGAAAAAGATATGTGTGATATAAAATCTGGCTCCACCCCCGCTGGAGGGTTGGTATTGCTATTTCGATCTAGCCCCGAGTGAATGTAGTAAGTGTCCACCGAGGCTTTCGTGTAATTGACGGCATGGACCGAAACCAAAACACAGACATCCCAATTGGAGCGTTGAGTTCATGGTGTGGAAGAAAGAAGCAGGGGACACGTCAAGGTTAAAATGTCTGCTGTGGCCGGCCTTGCATTTATGTTGAGGGATCCAGTATTTGAATCCATTGTCTGTCTGGTAGCGGACCCTTGGGCTGTCCAGTCAGAGTAGGGAGAGTTGCCTAAATAAGACCCAGCGAGACAAGCTTCGTTGCGAACACAAGGTTTTCACCATTTTGTGTGGATATATATGGAAGACAACAGAGGCCAGTCTAATAAGCATCATCGTGCTGGTTATGGCGTTGATTGGCCTCACTCGGGCCTCTTTGACCCGGACACCTGCTCGTCACCGCAGAGGAAACGATAATCTGATTGTCATCCTGGATTCCATAAAGTCAACGTCGGAAAACTATCCAGGAAGTTTCGTAGAGCGTCCCCATAGTGCTCCGCCTCGTCGATCACAGGCAGATGGCCAGCGTTGGGAATCTCCGCGTACTTCACAGGCACTGCATGCTTGTTCTAACACCGAACGGCGTTCCACTCGTTCCTCAGACGCAGCAGCCCCTTGCCAATGTTCCCTGCGCCGTCCAGGCTTCCAGCGAGTAGAAGCACACGCTCAACAGGGCTCGTGAACAGGTTCTGTGACTTCTCGTCGACCGAGATGAAATGGTGGGTTCAGAATGTCATTAGAACACCAGTCAAGAATCGACATACGTTGATATAAATCGTAGTCGGAGAGCGCTCCAGCGCCAGCTACGATTCCCCTCACGGGCGTCCTCTCAATCATATCCGCCTCTCCGCTTGCGCATCAGCACACTTCGATAGCTTCGCAAACCACCGGGGCACCGTCGCCTCCGCCAACTTGCCCACCCAGCGCATAATCAGGCCCTTTCCCGGTCTCCCCGTCCTTGCCACCGTCTCTCAAGATTTCCTCGGCGCTGACAACGCCATATACGAGCCCGATCCTGTCGGCCCACGGCTCTTTGTTACCCGGGGCGGTCTTGAGTGACGTGTCGCATGCCACGATGCTGGCGCAAATGCGAGCGATGTGGCGTCACCCTAGGATACTCCGACGACGGCGTGTACGGGTGTCGGGATGTTCAAGCTCGAGAGGAGATGGGTGATGTCGGGCGCAAGGGAGGGAATAGTGATTGAGTCCAAGTCGGGGAGCGTGGATTGCCCGTGCCCGCGCTGGAAGTGGATGAGGACGTTGAAGGGCTTCCTGGGCTTCCTGATCACAATACCGGGCGAGGAGGAGATAAGGTGGGGGATAATCGATCATCCCCCTACAGAGCTTTCACAAAATCATGTCTACGCGTGTTTGCGCGAGTTCAAAAATCGCGAAAATCAAAATAAATCAAAAAA